>AUWJ02024204.1:0-20846 GCA_000468175.2 Phytophthora cryptogea
CAATCGATTCTAACTGCTAGTGACGTGTTTGTAGTGTGCGCAAGAGTGCAGCAATTGCCACGAACAAATGGCCGCGTACTTCTGCTCCGTGTGCAATTTATTCGACGACGCAGGAGTGGAGAAGAAGGTTTTTCACTGCGACCAATGTGGCATTTGTCGGTGGGTTTGTTTATGGAGATGGCAGGAGGTGATTGGGTGCTCTACTGACGGTGGATTGAAGTGTCGGAGGTCGGGAGAACTATTACCATTGTGTCAAGTGCTGTGGGTGCTATCCGCACTCGCTTGAGGCCAAACACAAGTGTCTGGAAGGCTCCATGCATCGAGAATGCCCCATTTGTCTGGATGTAAGAGGAGTTTATATTGGTGGGAGGAGGAGGAGAAGATGTTGATGTGGTTGTGTGTGTGAATGGATGCTGCAGGTGACGTTTGACTCGCTGGAAAGTGTAAATGTGTTACCCTGTGGCCATGTCATGCACTCAAGTTGCTTCAAAGCCTACGTCAAGCACCAGTACGAGCAACTTGCGTCTGCTTATTGTGCTCTTGGTTCTCATACTCTCGTGTTGCAGCAATATCGTGTGTCCGACGTGTCGGACGCTCATGTTTACAGAGGACGAAATCAACGGTGAAGGCGAAGAGAACAACGAGGAGGAAGATGGCACCGAAAACGAGGAAGGTGATGACGAAGGTGAAGAAGAGGACGACAGTGACGACGACAACGAGTCCAGCAGCAGTGAGGAGGAAGACGAGGACGGCGTTGTGTTGCAGGTTGTAGTAAGCGATGATGACTCGAGCGACGATAGCGACGTCGAAATGGACGCAGCGCACGATGCAGAGCGCAACGTTTGGCCCGCTGCGCATCGGCAGTACGACAGTTAGCTAGGATCGAGACACGGAACACAAAGACGCATTGTTGTGTAGGCGGCTTCATTTTCTTCCAGTTTGGTGGCTTAAGGACGCGCAGCAGAGCGAGAGCCCAAGAACGACAACTACGATACACACACGCTCCAGCCCACCGCACCCTCCTACCACCTGTAAGTTAATAGTGTCCGCTTCTTCCTCTTGCTCAGGCGTCTCGATAGCGTCCTCGGTAGAAGCGTGCCGATTGACTGTAGAGCGACGCGGACCTGCAATCCAGCGAGCAGAAGCCCACGTAGCGACTGGTGCCGGCCACGAAACTGCGCGTGCACATGCCGCACTTTTCCCAGTTGGCGCTGCCTTCGCTTGCAGCTTTTCTTCTGCCCTCGAGCTCTTCATGACTCACGACGGTGGTTGCGAATGAGCTGCAGAGCTCCGAGCGGTTCGTGGAGCGTTTGCTGGCGCCCGCGAGAGCCACAGGCTGCAGTTGCTGGGCTTCTTCTTGGCTCTTGTCACGGCCGCCGATTCGGCGTAGCATTTTCTTGGTGGAGTCGCGTAGCCCCATGGCAACGAATCGATCGGAGACTTGTGCTGGAGGGATCGGATTCGGAAGTGCTGACGGTGCTGTTGCTGTTGCACTGGACTTGCAGTCGACAGGGAAAAGTCGGGGCTTCTGTCTTGGTTCTGCTTGACGGCGCGTTGGGAGCTCACGATGGGGAGCGACTCGGAAGGCCGCAAGGGAGGGAAAGTGCGACGCAGAGGCTGTCCATCTGGCTGGCTGGCCCCACAGTCTGTTGGGATCAGTCAAGACGCGAGTCGACGGGTAAACAAACTGCTTTCGATATTGGAGGCGTCGGTGCCGAGCTGGGTGGACGTCACGTGGACGGCTGAACATACCAGGAGGAGCTCAAGTGTAATAAGACCTTGCACTTGGAAGCGGAGACCATCACCACACACATTGGAGGAGACTAGCAGGTGCTAGACGTGTAAAAACTGCAAGGAGGGAAGTTGCTTTAAGCCGACGACTCCATTGCATCCATCGATGTACCTCCATTCTTGACGGACAGAGAACACTGACAAAAGTCTCTGCTATCCGTTCTCAATCAGAACCAATTCTTCTTCTTCTTCCTACTCCACGAGAAGAAGCCAATGACGATCACTCACGAGTTTCCCTTCTCCGCCGCCTTCTCCATCAAGAGATTCTTCCTAGAACGCATTGCCAGCCACGTTCCCCTTAGTGGCGACGTACTTCGCGCTCGTGATCGCAAATGTATCCATCCGAAATGTATCCATCTCGTCCACTTTTCACAAAAACCAGTTTTCACAAACGTTTCAATTGACTTGCTTTCAGTATACCTCCATCTCCACATGTCTAAATTCCGAATTCGCTCCCTTCAGCTCAGCCAGCCGTCCCTCATATCCCATCAGACCACGCAGAGCTTAAGTCCGTCCGCTTGATCCCATGGCGTCTCGCTCGTTGCCCGAGCGCATCTCGTTCCCCGACGAGGAGGTCAAGATCCTGGAGCTCTGGGAGCAGCTGGACGCCTTCCACAAGTCGCTGGAGCTCTCCAAGGAGCGCAAGCCGTTCACCTTCTACGACGGCCCGCCCTTCGCCACGGGGCTGCCCCACCACGGCCACATCTTGGCCGGTACCATCAAGGACACGGTCACTCGGTACGCGCACCAGACGGGGCACTATGTGGAGCGTCGCTTCGGCTGGGACTGTCACGGTCTTCCGGTCGAGAATGAAATCAACAAGAAGTTGGGCGTCACGACCAAGGAGCAGGTGATTGAGATGGGCATTGACAAGTACAACGCAGAGTGCCGCAGCATCGTGCAGCGCTACACGAGCGAGTGGGAGCGCGTGGTCAAGCGCATCGGACGCTGGATCGACTGCACGAACGATTACAAGACCATGGAGCCGTGGTACATGGAGTCGGTCTGGAACGTCTTCCGCACCATCTTCGACAAGGACCTCGTGTACCGAGGCTACAAGATCCTGCCCTACTCGACGGCCTGCACCACGTCGCTCTCCAACTTTGAAGCCAATCTGGACTACCGAGACACGCCCGATCCGTCCGTGGTCGTCAACTTCCCACTGGTCGAGGACCCGGACGTCGCCTTCTTGGCGTGGACCACCACCCCCTGGACGCTGCCCTCCAACTTGGCGCTGTGTGTGAACGAGACGTTCGACTACGTCAAGATCAAGGACCTCAAGACCGAGAAGCTCTACATTCTGGGCGAAGCGCGGTTGTGCCAGGTGTACCCCAAGATGTCCAAGAAGGGCTACAAGGGCGGCGAGTTTGAGATTTTGGAGAAGTTCAAGGGCGCTGAGCTGGTCGGCAAGCAGTACGTGCCGCTCTTCGACAGCTTCAAGGACTGGCCCAACGCTTTCCGCGTGCTCTCGGACAACTATGTGTCTGACTCGGGCGGTACCGGTATCGTCCACCAGGCCCCCACTTTCGGTGAGGATGATTATCGCGTCTGCGTGCGCGAGGGTGTTGCCGACAAGTTCACGCTGCCGGACCCGCTTGACGACAACGGTGTCTTCACGGACGCCGTACCGCTCGTCAAGGGCCTGCACGTGAAGAAGGCCGACGACGTCATTTGCCAGGACCTGAAGAACCGCGGCCGCCTCGTGTCCAAGGGCACGGAGGTGCATAGCTACCCGTTCTGCTACCGCTCGGGCACACCGCTGATCTACCGCGCTATTCCCGGTTGGTTCGTCAACGTGGAGCGCATCCGTGACCGCATTGTGGCCAACAACAAGCTCACATACTGGGTGCCGAGCTTCGTGCAGGAGAAGCGTTTCCACAACTGGCTGGTCGATGGCAAGGACTGGAACATTTCGCGTGGTCGCTTCTGGGGTACGCCGCTGCCGCTCTGGGTGAGCGACGACTACGAAGAGGTTGTGTGCGTGGGCTCGATCGCCGAGCTGGAGGAGCTGGCGGGTGAGAAGGTGACGGACCTACACCGCGAGTTCATTGACCACCTGACGATCCCGTCGAAGCAGGGCAAGGGCGTGCTTCGTCGTGTGCCCGAGGTGTTCGACTGCTGGTTTGAGAGCGGTTCGATGCCGTACGCTCAGCAGCACTACCCGTTCGAGAACAAGGAGAAGTTCGAGGCTGGCTTCCCGGCTGACTTCGTTGCTGAGGGTCTTGACCAGACTCGTGGCTGGTTCTACACGTTGATGGTGCTGTCGACGGCGCTGTTTGACAAGCCTGCCTTCAAGAACCTGATTGTGAACGGTCTTGTGTTGGCTGAGGATGGCCGCAAGATGAGCAAGAGTCTGAAGAACTTCACGGATCCGGAAGAGATCCTGCAAAAGTACGGTGCTGACGCCCTTCGTCTGTACCTGATCAACTCGCCTGTGGTGCGCGCCGAGCCTCTGAAATTCCAGGCCCCGGGCGTGCTCGGCGTTATCCGCGAAATCTTCCTGCCGTGGTTTAACTCCGCTCGTTTCTTCGCCCAGCAGGCGACGCGCCTGCAGCTCGAGACGGGCGTTGCATTCGTGCCCAACCGCGAGGCCGCTCTCGCCTCGACCAACGTGATGGACTCGTGGATTATCGCAGCTCTGCACAACCTCATCAAGTTCGTGCACGAGGAGATGAAGGCTTACCGCCTGTACACGGTGGTGCCGCGTCTGGTTAGCTTCATTGGCCAGCTGACGAACTGGTACGTGCGTCTTAACCGCCCGCGCCTTAAAGGCAGTGCCGGCAGTGCTGAGGCCGCCGTTGCCCTCTCGGCGCTGTACGAGGTGGAGTACAACCTCGCCAAGCTTATGTCCCCGTTCACTCCGTTCTTCACGGAGTACATGTACCAGTTCCTGCGTCAGTTCCACCCGAACGTTGTGAACGGCGCTGGCAAGGACCTGGCTGAAGACGCCGATGGCGTGTCCCCCAGTGTCCACTTCCTCATGCTGCCGGACTTCGACGCCAGCCGCGTGGACGAGGAGGTTGAGGAGCTCATGAAGAACCTGCAGAGCGTGGTCGAGATGGGCCGTGTTGTGCGTGAGCGTCGCACGATCTCGCTCAAGAACCCTGTGAAGAAGGTCATCGTGGTCTCGAACAACCAGAAGGCTCTGGACGGCCTCCGCCGTCTGGAGACATATCTGCACGATGAGCTGAACATGCGCGACCTCGAGTTCTCGACGGACGAGAAGGAGTGGTGCGTGCTGAAGGCCGAGGCCAACAGCCGCGCTCTGGGCCGTCGTCTGGGCAAGGCGCTGTCGGGCGTCAAGAAGCAGATCGCGCAGATGACCCACGATGATGTTGCCGCGTACGTTGCAAACGGCAGCGTGACGCTAGACGGACAGGAGCTGAGCGGTGACGACCTGCAGGTGAAGCGTGAGTTTAAGGGCGACTCCAAGATCTTCGAGGCTGACGTGTCGCCCGAGGGCAACCTGATGGTGATCATTGACACCCGCGAGGACGAGGAGCTGAAGATGCAGGGTTGCGCGCGCGAGGTGATCACTCGCGTGCAGAAGCTGCGTAAGAAGGCCGGCCTGGTGGTGCAGGACAAGATCCACGTGTATTTCGAGGAGAAGGGCGGCGAGAAGGGCCCAATTTCCACGGCCATCCGGTCGTTCCTGCCCATGATCGCTTCCACCCTGGGCACGGCGCCTGCGCCGATGTCGCTGCAACCTGCTTACAGTGTGCCGATCGTTTCGGAGGAGGCTCAGTTCGCGGACTCGAGCGTGAAGCTTGTTGTGGCACGTCCCGCCGTGCTCTTCGCGCCTGCGGACAAGCTGGCCAAGCACGAGGCGACCGTGCCGGTGGAGCAATTCACGGCGTACGTGGCTTCCATGAAGTACAGCGACGTGAAGGCTGCGCTGGAGTCGGCCGACGCCTCGGTCACCGTGCGCAACGCTACTGCGCAGGTGACGCTCAAGGCCAACGAGGAAGTGTTCCTGGACGCGAAGTCGCTGGCCAAATCGCTTGGCAAGCCGGAGCTCGCATGGTTGAACGCGGAAGCTTAAACAAACTAATGCAGCCCTCGCCTTTAGGCAATCTAGCTCCTAGATAACTGCGTGTATGACATCCAAACACTTCACCTTCATCTCGTGAGTAACTAAGATGAGTTTTTGTTTCCCAGGAATGAAGATGATGTGGGATTTTAGTTCTGACACGCTGCACTTTGGCTTGTGTATTCTTTTTCTCATAAGGTTAACATGAATATGATATGTCTGTGTGTGCTAAGTGGAGGCCGTAGCTGCAATGTCGACCCAATACTCAGTAGTCGGCGTACGCGTCTGCGTCTGCCGGCTCTGGGAGCTCGGCTGCGGGGCTAAAGCGGTGCGACAGCCAGTCGAACGAGACGAGCACGATGCCGAACTGCGGCGCGATGCGGCTCACACGCGGTCCCCAGCCAGAAAAGAGCGCCTTGACTCCACCCTCGGCCGTCACCTGTCTGTACGTGTTCATGAATCCCTGCACCGTAGCGTCGCGCGACTGCATGCGCGTCTTGAGCAGATCCAGCGGCGTGGACAGGAAGGCGGCGGGGATTCCTGCCGTCGAGGCTGCTACCATGGACCAGCCCAGCGACGTACCGTCCTGCACACCGAGCTGCGTCTTGGCCATGTCGTAGAGCGTAAAGTACGTGGAGGCGAACATCACATCGCGGCTGAGGCAGGCCGTGTACCCTCGGTACAGCCCCTGCATGCCGACCTCGCGGATGACTCCAAAGGGTTTGAGCGTGCTGTCCAGCTGCATCCGGACCTTGACGACCTCGACGGGGTTCATGACGATGGACTGCGCGATGCCCGAGACGGCGGCGGACGTGAGCGAGGCCTTGAACTCGTTGGGTTTGTCGAAGAAGCTCTTGACGAACTCGCGCGTGGCGAGAGACACGGCCTTGTCCGGGATGGTACCGCAGAGCTGCGGGCCCAAGCCCTTGTAGAAGGAGCCGACGCCTTCGTTGCGGAAGATGGAGGTGAGTGTGGCCACGGCGCTGGTGGCCACGCGGCTATTTTGCATGCGCGTCTTGACCACGTCCACGGGGTACACGGCGATGATGCCGCCCATGCCGGCGGTGGCGCCGATCCACATGCTCTGGAAGACGCTCTGCTGGTGCACGCGCGCGACTTTGGGGGCGGCCGCGAGCAGCTCACGCGTCTTGTGCGCGCGTAGGTGCGGCATGCTGGGGCTGGCGTCCATCTTCTCCATCGTGCGGGGTCGGGTCGGGGCGGCGGCGGCGGAGGCTTGCGCGCGAGGAGGCCAATTGCAAAGTGAAGGCGCCCGAGGACGAGCGGCGGTGCATTCTGAGCGCGCGCGTCACCGCCCGCCGTGGTGACGTCGATCGGATTCAGAATCGAATCGGCGAGGGTATTAAGTGATAGGATTTCAATTAAACTGTAGAGCAGATAATTGCGTATAAGGTTACAGAGGTAGATCCACCGTTCGCTGCTTCCAATCAAACGGCTTATACGGTCTGCGACATGCGTTTAACAGGCCCGAGCATGAACGGCTTCAGCTCGAGGCTCGGCAGCACTCGCCGATGACGCGATTTGCACCTCCGGTTCGCTGCTGTCCATGCGTTCGCCGACTGCTTTGCACGCTTTCCWGGCTCAGAGATCTGGAGCGTCGAATGCGGCCATTGCAGCAAGAAGTGCGAGCGTCCATGGGATGCAAYGGAAGGCGACGCCACCGTGGATGGGGAGCAACCTGACGGCTGCGAACGCGGCGGAAATGCAAGGTTCTAGGGGCATTTCCATTGCCAGCATCCTCGAGCGCGGCGCCGTCTGTTCCGGCGATTCTCTGTAGGTTTTCTGCCTCCTTGAACAGCTTCCGCTGTGCTGCAAGCCAAAGCAACAAACGTTCGCCTGTCAACGCGAGGAATCGCTGCTGCTCAGCGCGGCGGCGGCGACACCTTGGCTGCCGCGCCGGCGCCTCGCCGCAAGATATTCTTCAGCTTTCGGGCGAGTTCGCCGTCCTCCCGCGGGGTAAGCGCGCGCAGCGCAATGTTTCGCCAAAGACACTGCGAGCGTACCGGCGCGTGCACGCCACCAAGCAACCTTCGCGATCGAGGACACCGAGACCGGCGAGGATGTGTCGGTCCGCCGCGCAGGCTGAAGTTGCCTGACAGTTTGCGCGACGCCCGGCAGTTTGCGCATGGCGCGCGAGGCAGCAGCTTCATCCATCAACATCACGCGTGCTGATCGAGTCGCACCTGGCCAGCGAACGCGCGCTGAAATGGACACACCTCGGTACGTAAGCTCACTTCAAACGTGGGGTCCTGCACGGCTGCAGATGGCGCTCGTCCTGCGATCTCTATCTCTTAGCAGACTGCCACGCGTGAAGCGCTTTACCTCCCGCGGTGCTGCCGTGAAGCATCCGGCGAGGCCTCGAGCGAGCCCAAGCGCGGAGGTGACGCCGGCGAAGCAGCAGATTGCCAACAGCTTGACCCGACGTGTAACGGACGTTTCGGTGGTCGACAGTTGCCACTTGTTAATCAACTAGGTCTCACAAGGTTGATACGATCTCCAGCGCCTCCAGCAGCAGTGCTGCTGGCCGAGATCAACCGCAAATATCGCCCACTCATTAACTTCAGCACACGGCATTCGACAGTGCGTTCACCAACGTCGTCTATCGAATTAGTGCGCACGCCTAAATGGTGTGCAATGTAGTACGCGAAGAAAGGAGGATTCAAATTAACTGAAACAGCACGAGTCTTACCGGTCATTCTCTTTGCAAAATGCAGGCACTGCACGCTCAATCTCACGCTACCTTTGAGTGGCAACGGCGTCATTGTTGCACTCGATTGTGTCTCTAGGTGTGTCGGAAAGATGGCAGCTATTCCCAGCCACTCAAGTGCTCGACCCAGAAGAGTGCCCTCGTCCTCGGATTGGTCCGTATTTCCTCCAATCACAGCGCCCTTCCCATCACCAACTCAATCATCGCCGAACGGCAGCCAGCTCAGTCCACGTCAAGAGCTCACTTAGGTCCACGTAGCCTCCGTCCTGCAGCAGCCATGGGCAAGACCGACTCGTCCCAGGGCATCCTGGTGCAGATGTTCGTCATCTCGCCCGTCATCTCGTGGATCCTCAAGCCTGGCCGCTTCCCCAAGCGCCGCGCCTTCTTCTCCGCCGTCGCCTTCCTCGTGGCAGTGGCCGCCGTCACCATCGTGCGTTCATTGGTCGAATATGGGTATGGAATTGTCATTTCTAACCATTTCTATTTCTATTTTGCTATTAGGGGATGGATCTGCATGCGCAAGAGGACAATTTCTATCACGTCGTGGGCGTCAATCGAGATGCCTCCTATTCCGACATCAAACGCGCCTTCCGTGTGCGATCTGTGGAGCTCCACCCAGACAAGAACCCGTCGCCTACAGCCACAGAAGAGTTCAACCGACTCCGACTCGCGTTCGATGTACGTGCTGCTACAATTGGAGCCTTTGGAGCTGCTTCCTACAGTGCTGACATTGATTTCTGTGCTGCGGCAGATTCTGGGAGACGCCCACAAGCGCCCGCTCTACGACCTGTTCGGAGAGAGTGCAGTGGAGAAGGATCTGTGGTCCATGCAGATTGAGACGCTGGTGGGCGCCGTGACCTTCTACGCCATCTGGGCCGTGCTCACGTTCATCCTCACGCTGAGCGACGCGGCCCGGGAGGCGCGCGCGTGGTCGCTGGCTGCTGGCGTGCTCTGCCTCGTACTTGAGGTCAATGTGATTTACGGTGGAGCTCAGCTGCCCACGTACTTCTTTCCCAAGATGACGATGCACGACTTCATCACGATGGTGCACTCGGCGTTCCCGCCCTTCTTGAATGGATGTCGCGCCATTGGAGGATACTTCCACCACGATTTGGCGCGCGAGAACTTTGCGCTTAGTGTTGAACTGTTGAAGAGCAACCAGGTGCGTTTGTGTGATGCGTGCATGGTATTGTGCTAGTCGCTAACCAAGATGTTTGTGTGTAGGCTATTTTGTTGAACATGCGTCAGCTGCAAGGCGAGGTGGCGTCGTCTGCGCGTCGTCGTCCGGAGGTTGTCAAGGCAGACTCGATCCCCGCTGCTGCTAGGAAACGCTTGAAAATGGAGAAGCACCCGTCCGCTTCGCAGTCGTCGCAATCTGCCGAATCGGACGAGAAGACGGCTGCTGCCGAGGAGCTCCGCAACATCGCTACCCCGCAGGCGGAGGTACAAAGCGGTGGCGGCCTGGGGATTCCCCGATGGGCATACGTCGTCGGCATCTACTTTGCGTTCAACTATTTTTTCAGCGATTAGAGAACTAGACACGTCGTAGTGAACATGAAAATCCCGTTGATGTTGCCCGGCAACCACTTGCTTAATCTTCTTTGCCCAAACAAAGGAGCAGAGCTATACCTGTAGCTATTGCTACCAATTGAATAGCAACAACACTAGAGTCGGCAGCAGAAAGCAGCAGAAACAACATGAGAATAGTTAAGTAATGATCAGTCAAAGTCACTTGTACGCGTTGGTTGTTAGCGTTGGCCTTCAGTCGCGTTGTAGTCTCGATCGGCTAACCACAGAAACACTTTTTGCTTACGAAGAAGCCTTCGGAGTCCACGGCAGCTTGTCTAAGTCCACGTTGCCACCTGAAAACACGATACCAACATTGTTGATCCCTGCTGGTATCTTGTGCCCAAGGACAGCAGCCGTGGCCACAGCGCCACTGGGTTCCACAACCTGCCGTACAATATAGAGGTGAGTGTTGAACAAGCAAGTAATTATCCTCGACGCTTAGTGCACTTACCAGCTTCATGCGTTCCCAAATCAACTTCATGGTCGCCACGATCTCGTCGTCGGAAACGAGTAGAATATCATCCACGAAGTCGCGCACGACAGGCCAGTTGTTGTCGCCTAGTACAATTGCAGCACGTTAGAAGACCATGCTCCTCATAAACTCACCAACAATGGTCTTACCCAATACAGTCCTGAGCCCGTCAGCCACAGTGTCCACAGGACCCGTATGGCCGATGAGTTCACGCTTCTGGAAAGAGTTGTAGGCATCTGCGGCACCAGTGGGCTCCACGGCGAAGACCTTGATACCCGGGTTAGACGCCTGCACAATCATATCAACAGCAAGTCAACAAATCAAGGAACAGAACTTCACAACACGCACCAAAGGACAACGCACCTTGGCAGCCATCGCAATGCCAGAGCACAGGCCAGCACCACCAATAGGAACGACGATGGCGTCCAGTTCCACGCCATACTCTTGCTCCACCTGCTCCAGCAGCTCTAGCGCCACAGTTCCCTGCCCGGACATGACATCCGGATCATTGGACGGATGCACGAAGCGAGCCCCTGTGGCTTCCACGACCTCATTCGCCGCTTTCTGTCGCGCCTCGTTCGTCGATTCACAGATCACCACCTCAGCTCCGTACCCTCGCACGGCGTTCTGCTTGACGCTGGGCGAGTTGTTGGGCTGTTAATTAAAGTTACACGGAAGCAGTCAGCACCAACTCAAGTCTCAAGTGCAGCAGCTTCTCCTCTCACCATGACGATCACCGCCTTGCAACCAGCATCTTTAGCTGCTAGGGCCAACGCCTGCGCGTGGTTCCCACTCGAGTGGGTCACGAACGTCGTGTCTCCCTTCTCTCCTCGTTGCTCCTTCTCCTGCAAAAACTTCTTGACGGCATTCAACGCTCCACGGTACTTGAAAGCCCCCACCTTCTGCAGGTTCTCACACTGCGTACAGCACAAGAGAAGGCGTCAATGCACAAGCTCGTAGGAGATGTATCACAAGTACCGTAGACCTTAAAGAACAGATGCTTGGGAGCTCCGTCGTCCTCTGTGGCGATCGTCTCCAGTGCGTGACACGTGAGCACAGGCGTACGGTGCGCCAGGCCGTGGATGCGCTCGGCGGCGGCTTGTACGCTGGCCAGGGAGATGGCGTAGTCGCTCATTTGGGTCTTAAAAGCTTTGAGGAGAGATGGAGAATGAATGGGAAGTACGTGTAGTACTCAAGTGACTAAGCCACGTGACTAGACAAGAGGATGGGAGGAAGGCACGAGTTACTTTAATGGCAGGGCCCACTGAGCTCTACTTTACTGCAGCTCGTCTTCGAGGTAACTGTACTCGAACGTGAACTCCGTCTTAATGCGTTGGCACCAGCCAGTCTCGTAGTCGAAGTAGACGAAGGTGCCCTGCTCGTAGTCCTCGCCTGTCACCTGCGGCTCCTCGTGGCGCTTGAACCACGTCTTGTACTTCTTGTGGTAGCCCCATGTCCGTCGCTTGAGTTCACGTGCTGCCAGGTATTGCTGGTACGAGCCCTGCTGGTAGTAGAAGATGAAGAAGAGCGTGTCCACATCCAGCTTCTCGAAGATGGGCGCGCTGGAGAAGAGGGTGGATGGCGTCGCCGGGAACGAGGCTGGCGTCGGGTACAGGTTGCGCGGCACGTAGCGGTTGGCCTTTTCCGAGTCGCGGCTCTCGGGAATGAAGTGAAAGCTTTCGTCGATCAGCCGCAGCACCTGCTTCTGCTCCTCCGTGAGTTGTGGAGATTCCTCCATGGCTCGAGGCTTGGATGATGCAGCTGTAGGAGTCGGTGCAGCAGACCCAACACCGGATGAGGGCCCTGATACATTAACTGCGGCCGGTGCATTGGTGCCGGCAACAGGTGACGGAGAGGGGACCGGTGGAGGCAACGACGCATTCGAAGTTGCCGGAGAAGGAGTCGGAGGCTTGGCCGCTGGGGAGACGGACGACGACGAAGAGTTCGTGCCGACAACCTGTCCCTTTCCAATGCTGGGAGACGGTGAGCACTGTGGCGTAGGTGGCGACACCTTCCGTGACGGAGTGCCAACTGCAGGCGACGATGGGACTGGCGTCGTTGTCTTGCTTGCACTTTTGTCCGACGACCCGCTCTTCGCGCGCTGCGGGGTGGTGGTGCGTCCCTTTCCGATCTTCAGCTCATCTGTTTTGATGCCATTGGGCGGTGACGTGTCGCTCTTGCTCGCACTGCTAGAACGACTTGGTGTCGACGTCTTGAGATCAACCGGCTTGACAGCACCGGCACGGCCGATGCCTGTGATCATGGACGACGTCGCACTCTTACGTGGGGTTTTGCCACGCCCACTAGCCGTCGGCGTAGCAGCCGCAGCAGCAGTCGAAGAGGACACAGACGTCGTGGAGCTTGCGTCGTCAATACCCACGTCCTGCTCAGTGGGCAGCGCCACCTGCGCCGCCGCCCCGAGCGTGTCGAGATCCAGCGTCTCGTAGATATCGTCGTCTCCGTACGTCTCCATAAAGTCTGGCTCCTGATTGGCTTCTAGATAATACTCGATGTCCTCCTTCAGCTCGTCCACCTGGTCCGGTTCGAGCGCCGAGTTGTCCAGCAGTCGGTTGATCTGCTCGAGCTTGAGGATGTGCCACTTGTGTCTGGACAGCAGCTTCTCCTTCTCGTCGATCTCGGCCTTGTTGCGGTTGCGGCCCTTGGCTGAGTGGAGTCGCTCCACGTCGCTCTCGAGCGCCTCAATCTGCACGTTGAACTGGGTGAGGCAGTCCTGGATCCAAGCGTGGCTCTGCTGTCTCGCCTGCTGCTCCGGGTCCAGCCGCTCCACTTGGGCGAGTCCCTCTTTACTGTACGCCTTGGTCTTGGTCTCCTTCTCGCACACTTTGAACTCCTCCATCTTCTGCTCAATAAGTTTGCGCGCGTCCACGAGCGGGCGCTTGTCCTTGACGTCGGAATTGCCAATCCACGTCTTGATTTGGTCTCGGAAGCGCTGCAGCTTCTTGATCTCCTTCTTCAGGTCCGACTCATGCTTCTCCTTCTGGTTCTGCGCAGTGGCGGCGTACACTTTGTCCCAGATGTCGTTGAACACGTCCACGCCCTCGCTCACCTTCTTAAGCGTGCGGTCGATCTCGCTCAGGAGTTTGCGCTGCCCGGCCATCGTTACGCAGGAGCTTCCAGTATGGGCAGGACGAGGATGGCCCCCCTCTAGCTTTATAGGTAGAGCTAGAAATGTAGGTGATATGGGATTGGAGGAAATATGGACCAATGAGAGAAGAGGAGGAAGGCTGGAGCCATTTCCTATTGTAATAGACTGCGACCATGGCAAACGTGATGCTGACGAGCGAGGCGGCCAAGGACCCCAACAAACCTTTCGCGCTGCGTGTGGAGGACGTCTGCGTCAAGTTTGATGTGCGGAGTGTGTGGTGAGGGAGCTGCACGCGCAGTGGCGGTTAACTGACGCCGTTCTGTGCGTTTGTAGGAGCTCGTGGCTGAATGTTTGACGCTCGTGCAGTCCGAGGAGCAGTTTCCGTGCGTGAACTGGCAGCAATTGGCTGATACATAGGAGGACAAGTCGTCTGATAGTTAGTGTAATATTTCTGCTATCGCAGTGAGGGCGAGGAACAGACTGGCGTGGAGGACCAAGTGGTCAAGAAGCTTGAACAGTTCAATTCGGTGTGCGACGAGCTCTACAAGGAAATTGTACGGCTGCCTTTGCGGTCTACCACTTATTTTCTATTACAGTGGCAGTTCTGATGTTGGTATTGTGCTACAGTTAGGGAGAAAGGAAAAGCTGCTGAATCTCATGGAGAAGAGCCCCAAGAACGTGGATCTGCATCGCCAGATCCAGACGGCAGGCAACCTGGCGCAGGTGGTGGGCGACTTCCGGCACTTCCTCGAGACAGGAGAGAATCCTACGCCTCAACACCAGCAACCGCCACAGCCCAAAGAGTAATTGACAAAATGAAAGAGGCGGACCACGCACCAAGCGGGCCGCAGTGTATTTTCGAGCAGGCTGAGAGAAATTCTCCATCGTACACGAAAATGAGGCAGTACCTACAGTCTCGGATACAGCACATCTACGAACAACTAGAAAACTCAAATGTCGTTAAACGGTAGCGAAGGAGTCGTGATCTCGCTGGTTCGGGTGTCCGTTGAAGTCGTCGTCTTTGAGGATGATGCTGCTGGTGCTGGGGGGATCACTGCCGGTGTAAGTTCCGCCTCACCACCATGGAACGGCTCCTCAGTCACTTCGAAATACGGCATGACTGTCGTAGGGAACAGTTGAGGTTCCGCTACCGGTCGAGGCCACGGACCTTCCTCTGGAGTGTTTGACCGAAGCAACCACTCGAGTATTGAGCTGTCGCTTTGCGTACAATGCATCGCTGGGGGCATCGGAGCAACGTGTTGCCTGCTGATGAACTCATTCTGCAACACAAAGCAATAATTAACGACCATCACACGATTATTACTACGTAGTAGAAAGTTAGTTGTGCGTGTGGCCTATTATACCTGTTTGTGGACAAGTTGCGTGAGATGGTGAATTTGTGCGGAGATTCCATCAATCTTCCTGCTCAATCGCTCTTCCAGCAGCGACAAATCTACATTACAAGCGAGTCAAACGTAGCGTGAGGCCAATTGCCCGATATTCCACCAACAACAGATAACTCACCTCGCTTCAGCAATTTCGGTGGTGGCTCTTTCGCGCGGACGGACGAGTCGGATTGATAGGAGCTCGGATGCTTGCGCTTAGACAGCACGCAAATTGCATTAGTGAAGACCGGCGTGAGATCAGCGACATTGGCCGTGCACTGCTCTTGGTCGACTTCGATGCGTAGCTTGAACCTCTGTCCGTCCTTTCGCCGACTGACCTTCTCGAGGCGAAACTGCACCAATGCCTTCCGCGTTGACGTTCGAATCACCACCGAGTCGTAGTCGTTGCCCACAAAGCGGAAAATCTCTTGGTCGGTGTCATCCACGCGCTTTCCAGACTCGAAAAACAACAAGATGCGGAGAGGGATGTCGATGAAGTCCTTGTCAGGGGAGCGGGCAGGCTCTCCCAGCTCGTTAAATTCCACCAGCGTCACCTCTACTTCCAGCGCATTGGCCTTACCACCTTCGTCCTTGTAGAACTCGGAAGCTGGCTGCTTGGTGATCACCAGACGACGCGTCCAGCCCGGCCGCTTGAACGGCAGTCCAGGAAGAGCCACCGCCGTCTCCGTCGACGTTGTCGTATTCGTTGTCGTAGTCGTTGGGAAAGCACTAGACACAGAAGTCGACGTGGATGACGTCGATTCAAGAAGGTGCGGCAACGGCCAGTCTGTGATCGCCGCGGCATCTGCGTCTGAGTGTCCGTTCACTGCCAAAAGGTCCGCAGACAAGTGGAAGCTCGGCTCTGGCGGCGGCTCTAGCTTGGGCACAGGTCTCGGAGCTGCGGCAGTGATGTGCATCTCCAAGGAGCAGAGCAAGTTGCAAAGTGAGCTTCTGAGTTGAACTGCCCTTCTCGAGTCGAGTGTCGTCACTACTGCGCTGCTGGGACGAGTCGACGTCGTTCGGCCCCACGCAGCTGAGACCCGCAGCGAGACGGGAAGCGACTGTCAACGCTCGCGTGTCAAAAGTCCATCGCTGATGGCGATGGAGAACAACCGCCTTCAACAAGGAGCCAACCAACGGGGGGGGGCTATGATACACTGATGGCAATCAACCGTAGTGCCTCTTCACGTCCAGTGTAGCCATGTCGAGATGGCTACACTCTTGTACGAAGAAGATCCCGCGCATTTCAGCCAATCGCGCGCGCCGTTTCCTCGCCAATGGCCCGCACCTGGTTTTTGTATGCGAGACAACGCCAAGGTGCCGCCCATGGAAGAGGCCGCGAGTCGCCTCCTGGCGTGTTCCCAGCTGAGCCGCGAGCGCGCGGCCGAGCGCCAGCGCGTCATCCAGAGGCCGCTGGCCGTCGCGTGGCGCGAGAAGACGGAGGCCAACGGCCAAGTGTACATCAGTATCAGCAGCAGCGAAGAGGAGGACGAGGAACTGGAGCTGGAGGAGCAAGAAACGCCCGTGACAGCGTCTGTGGACGTCAAGAAGGAGTTGCCGACGTTCGAACCGGAGGTCGTGACCATTGACAGCGACAGCAGCGACGAAGAGCTGCAGCAGGAGGTTCTGTACCAAGAGGAAGAGGACGAGGACGCCACAAGAGCCAAGAGGAAGTTGCAAGCGCTGGAACTGGACGAGGAGGAGGAGAAGGAGGGAGATGTGCAGGTGGTGGAGCTGCAGAAGAAGCACAAGAAGAAACAGCTTCGCCATCAGGTCGCGACTAAGCACAACGTCGTCTGGGAACAGCATCACGTGCCTGGAGTGCGGAAGCGACGTCTGGGCGAGGAGGACGCGGCGTTTCTGATGTTCTACGGCGACCGAGAGATCCCCAGTGCTGCCATTCTGCGGCTTATTGTCGGTGCGTGGGCTTGTTGAGAGTTGAAGTTGTGGTGTTGATGTTGATGTTTGTCTTGTTGTGATGCGATATGGTACAGAGCTGATCTCCAATGGCGTGGGCTCAGAGGATGAATTCCAGGCGAGGTTTGTCAAGTACCTACTCTGGCGCAAACTCAGCTCGGCGGTCGACGCAGGTCTGGCCAGCGAGCGACTCGTGCAGTCCGAATGGACCAAAATCGTCTTTAGCTGCCCCGTTCCCTCGCATCGGCGGAGGTCAGGGCCCATGCCGCGACCGGAATTGCTACCACGACCAGTCACCATCACGGTGCGTCCATTGCAGTTTGCAAGAAAGCAGCCGCAACGCCGCAGTTTGTGCGTTGTCAACAGCAGTGCAGAGATGATGCCAAAACTGGAGCCATTGTCTCCACGCTCAACACCGGAGGAGACGGCAATAGCGCTCGCCAACAGATTAGCTGGAAAAGGAGTGCGGTCAAAGTCAAGTGCAAAGAGCCCAAAAAAGAGCTCCAAGGCGCCACAGACTAAGTCACCTCGGGGCGAAGTGCGAAAACGTCCGCGTGGTGGTCCGACATACTGCGAAAACGTTGCTGGTGCCAATGGTTACTCTCACTCGGCAGGGTTCTCTCCACGCAAACAGCGGCGGCGGAACGGGGAAGTGTCTGTGCCTCCCGTCACACCGCGTCAAGTCGTACGCGCGAAAGGCAATGGTGGTCAAAGTATCAGCCAGAAACTTATGGAACCTTTACCCTACGATTGCCGTACACTTGGAGAAAATCGAAGTTTGCCCGTTGGATGGAGGCCACCGAACCAACTTGGTGGAGAAGCATCCAAGGTACAGCAGCCCATTTGTGTCCACCCTGTGGAAGTCAACCCGATGCTTCAAATGACTGCAGACGAGATTGCCCAGCACATTGCATCAGTTCGTCGGGAAGGACGCTTCACAAGTTTTGAAAAGGTGACCGATATTTTATTGAAGCTTATGTCGGACCCGCGCAACCGACACGGTGTGTTCAACTCGCCCGTGGACCCCATAGCGCTGGAGCTACCGACATACACAACGATTGTGCGACACCCAATGGATCTTGGCACCATCATGCGCAATCTTACTGCTGGGGAGTATCTGGAGTTAGAAGATTTTGTGTATGACGTTCGTTTGGTGTTCGAGAACGCCATGCTTTTCAACCCCGAGTCGCATTACATTCACGTTGATGCTGACATCCTGCTGAAGCGGTTTAACGAATCTGTGAAAGCTGAGCAAAACCGTCAGACCAAGCGCCAACGCGTGCAGCATGCCTGTCTGGTATGTCGTGGGAACACGTGTATTGTCTGCAACCAGCAGTGTTTGCCAATTACGCAGCCCCATTTACAATGCTCTGCCGGATGCAGTACTGACATCCGGAAGGGGTCCGTATACTTCATATCAGAGGATGGCACCCGGGTTTGGTGTCAGAAATGCAGGACTCGTCTGGCGAGAGATCGCAATTCCACCGAAGGAGGAACGGACGATACCGACGCTTTCCTGAACTCGCTCATTAAAATGAAATCTGAGCCCAGTGTTGAGCCCTGGGTGAAGTGCAACGAGTGTGACCGATGGCTGCACCAAGTGTGCGGGCTCTACAACCCCGTGATTGGGGCGTACGGATCGCAGAAAAATCGGTCATCAGGATCTGGTGGTTTGGCCATTGAAACTAATCTGTACGCGTGCCCGTTGTGTCGGTGTCGCCGCAAACGTGCAACGCCGCCACCTGAATCACCAATGCGTAAAATCCTGAACGCAGACCCCGACGAGCATGCGCGCAACAGTTCGTGTCTCAATATTCCGAGTTGTGAACTAAGCATATTTATCCAGAACTTTTTGCGCCGTGGGCTCGAGGAAATTGGTGAGCATGAAGCTGCTCAAACGCTGCATGTACGAGCACTCTCGTTTCCAGGTGAACGTATGTCTGTTCCAGAAGGTGTGGTGCATGCTTTTGATGAAAACGAACAAATGCTGGCTCAGTTGCGTCCTGGAGTAGATACGAGTTCGCAGCGCATGCCAGCTCATATCAGCTATCTATCTCGTGGTCTCTACCTGTTTCAGAAGCAAGAAGGAATGGAAGTCTGCCTTTTCACGATTTTCGCGCAAGAGTTTGGGGATGACTGCGAGCTGGAGGCCAACCGACGGGCTGTCTACATTGCCTACCTGGATAGTGTACGGTATCTGAAGCCTGCAAGTGCACGAACCACGGCGTATCACCTTATCATGCTGGCTTACTTTGACTACGTGCGGCGCCATGGATTCTCTCGCGTGCACATATGGTCATGTCCACCTCAGAAACGGATTAGCTACGTGTTTTGGTGTCGCCCAGCATTTCAAAAGACTCCCAGTGCTGAGCACCTCCGTCGTTGGTACAATAAGCTGCTCACCAAGGCAAAAGAGAATGGGATTGTCAAGGGCTGGTCTACTATGTACGACAGGTATTTCAGTGAAAGCGTCTGCGAGTCCTCTGCTGGTAGTGAATCCAAGCCGGCGACCTCGTTTGTGTCTGTAAAGGAGGAAAACAGTGTGGGTGTTTCCACTCGTGGCACAACTGTTCCGTCTGTTAATCCGGATGAGCTTGTATGGCCAGCAAACCAGCTTCCTCCCATTTTTGATGGGGACATAATTCCGTCGGAGCTGGAACGAATCCTTGGGCGTATCATATCAAGGAACGAGAAGCAGAAACGAGCAAGCGAGAACAAAAGACTTGCAGCTCGGGGCAAGAACAACTCGATCGCTCGCGCGGGCGGCAAGTTCTCAGTTGGAAACGTTGTTACGCGAATCAAGGAAGAAGTACCCACCACACAGGGAACAGCGTCTACGTCTACACAAGTGGATGTAAAGGTCCGCGAGGTGTTTTCAAAATGTCAATTTGCAGTTCAACGGCTGAAGCAAGACTTGTTGGTGGTGGATCTGGAGGTACCGAGTGAAGACGAGATGAAAGAAGATGAAGTAGGTACTGGCTTTGCAGGTGAAAGACACACCAAGGGCTGTCATCCAGAGACGTTAGTACCTTCGTGGTACGCCCAGGTGCCTCGCTTCTTTGGCAGTCGCTTCATGTTTCATCAGTTGTGCTCGTATGCCAGCTACCAGTTCGACTCGCTGCGTCGCGCCAAGCATTCTACAATGATGATACTCCACCACTATTTCAACGAGCGCGTGGTCCAGTTGAATGTCTTCTGTCACGAGTGCAGCCTGCTCATTACGCGTGCCGATTTTTGGTCCTGTCGAGTTTGTGAACGGTACGCACTGTGCGATACCTGCTTTCGCCGCCACGGCAACGAACATCCGCATCAGCTCGTCTTTGGTCCTGCTCCACTGCCGCTCCCACGGATCCGGCAGATATCCGAGCACCCAGCGATACCTGTTTCCCAACCACCACCGCAGCAGACTCTCGCACGGCAACGTCCCGAGCTGCAGCCAGAACAACTCGAACCCGTCGCATCCGAGACTTCCGTACAACAATCCGCTCTACCGGCAACCGTCAACGTCTGTGAACTCTGTTGATCGTCATGAATGTAAGCAAGAAAGAGAAGGTCTGATAATAAAGATATATTTCCAACATCGAAAGGCAACTTCAACTTTACTTGCGCGTGTTTCGAGGCAAAATCCCGTGTCGATTCCCATTGGTCAGTCGAATTATTTTAAGTAATGGAGTTAACGCTCGAAGCCGTGGCCAAGGACGCCTTCCGCCGCGACTTCTTCCTGCGCTGCTTCACGGAGCGAGAGGCACAGGCGCTGGAGCTGCGCTTCGCCTTCCTCCACCGCGTGCGCCAGTACAAGCGCCTCGTGGGGCGACGCGATCTGCTCCCTCGCGCCGTAAGTTAATATATAT
>KV742698.1:0-12221 GCA_000468175.2 Phytophthora cryptogea
TAGCAGTTGTAGATGATTTTTTAGTGGCTGTGGGTTCCTTCAACTTGTCGGAACGTCCGACATTGGTACTTAAATGTTGCTTCTGGTCCTACTACGGTAGTACTTACGGCAACCCCACCTTCACAACAACAACCACGCAACCGGTGGAGAACTTTCGTCACCAAGATTCACCCTCCGCATCGTTGGTATGCTGTGCAGTGAGGTTGAAGTGAACGTTGCAAAGTCTGTACTCGAGTGGTTCGTGTAGTGCCGCACAAACTCACCTCTCAAGCGCCGATAAAGTGTCTACTTTCAACTGAGCCAACCAAGCATAACCTGCACGAGCACAAATAAACAACAGGAAGCCTTTATGTTATTCTAACGTTCACGCCGATGGGGCTTGCTGCCACTGCTAAACCAAACACGAGCGCCGGAACAAGTCGGCAAAGGGATCATATTCTTAGGCGTAATGGAGGGATTGAGCTGATGACGAGCTGAACTCACTATCATACGAACAGCAGCAACCGGCGGCGCCAGTCGCTGCGCAATTAACACCAATAGAGCGCTACGTTAGCGTTTGCACTCAATGACTAAAGAAAGCTGCACGCGACGATGCACAATCGGCCAACGAAACTGCTTGGCTCGCGTACGTTGCGCTTGGTTGCAGCGTGACAGCGACAGAAACACCGCAATGCTCAACCTCGCGTCTGTATACTGCTGACAGGTTGTCGTCGGTGGGGATCCGCTCCAGCTCACCGGAAGGCGCTCGTCACTCTTAATGCAAGTCTGAAGTTGAAGTCGAGTCCCTTTTATCCCAGCCATCGGTCGGAATGACTGGACGTGGTAAAGTCCCAAGTGTAGGCGTCGACCAGGCGCGCCTCAAAGCGCAGCGCGCCATCATACGCATTAATGCATGCATTTTTCCGCCATACATGCATCGTCAAGGCAGCATGCATGCATCTCACCGTCCACTCGCCGGTTTCGCGCGTTGCATACAAACGCAAGTCAAAGCCCAGTTCCCGCCAAAACGGCGATCTAAAAACAGTCGAAAAACCTCAAAGAAGGGCTGAAAAAACCTCTGTCTCTTACTATGCCCAGTTCGGAGCGCCCCTTGAGAAAAACGGGTGGAGCCTTCATATCGAGAAGCGCGCGCTGGGTCGAATTCCCAAGAAACCACCTCAAGCTCAAGCTCCCCCGGCTTTTCCCGCCGCTCTTTCGACGAGATGCTGACGGAGAGCGCGTCGCTGACGGCGCCACTGGACAGCGGAGAACGCCGCGCCGAGGCGCGCCACCGCCGACGCGAAGCCGCGGCGCCGTATCCGTCGTCCAAGCGCGAGAAAGTGGAGGAAGAAGACGAGGACGTCGAGTTCTTCGCGGGAGAAGACGCGACGCCCCCCGCGCACACACGTCGAGGCAGCGGCTTCTTCGCGCGTCTGGCTAGCTACTTTCCCCTCGTGGGGAAGCTCGTGAACGAGGAGGACGAAGAGGAAGAAGAAGAGCAGCAGACGGCAGGAGATGACGTTGTAGATGTCCAGACAACGCAGGAGGACGTGGACGAAGACGAGGAGACGGAGAAGAAGGAGGAGGAGGCTGTACAGGAAACGGAGACACAGCAGATACCGGAGAAACAGCAGGAGGAGCCGCCGCAGAAGGAGCAGACGCCCGAGGACGAGGACATGCTGGACGCGCCGGCGTCGCCTGTGACGCGCGCGGCGCCGTCCTTCGTGACTCACAAGGAGCAACTGGCGACGCCCCCCCGACACAACAACAAGAGAGGCTCCCGCAAGTCCCGCTCGCCCTCGCGCGACAGCGGCATGGAGAGCGAGGAGCGCAGCCCCGCCATGCTGCGCCAGCAACGTAAACGCGGAGACAAACGCGTGTTCCTGCCAGGTCCGTCGCAGCAGTCAAAGATGCTGCGCATCTCCAACACGCAGCGCCGACGGAAATCCGCGTCTCCGTCGGCCCACGACGCGGCGCTGACGGTGATTAAGCAGAAGAAGACTATTTCGCTCGAGGAGTTCAAACTACTGCAGCACCAGCTGCACGAGATGGTCAAGCCCACTCCCCCAGCAGCGCTGATGATCACTCAGGCAGAGCTGGCTAATGGACTCGAACGGCCGTTCACGCGCGGATTCCCTGGCCCCATGTCGTTCCCAGGCTATGTGCCCGGCTCCATCGCGAACCAGAATCACGGTGCCTTGGTTGTTCAGAATGAGAGGAAGCAGATTACATCGAATAACGGCGTGCCTTTTGGTAAGCGCCCTAGGAATCACGACAACGGCCCGATTCGCTTCTCAGGAAGCGCTCTGCGTGGACAGTTAACTCGTGAGGAGCGATTGATGCGGAAACCCCGCCCGTCGCGTCTGCTGACTGGTGCCAAGCGTGATGCTGCCGCGCGTAATGCGTACTCGGCTGCTGTTGCTGAGAAGATCTTGTCGACTCTGAACAAGGTGCAGACCCCGCTGGAGCGGGAGGCGCAAAAGCCTACACCGTCGACGTCGATGTCTTGGGCTAAATACCACTTGTCGTTGGTGGACAACCAGACTAAGAGCATTGAGAATGGAATGGAGATCGACAGCGACGACGTTCCTCCTCCGACGACTACAGTTCCCCGTGTGACGTTCGCGCAACCCGCTCAGGAGCAATCGACTCTGTCTTTCGGCAGCACGACGAAGCCTTCATTCAGTACGCCGGCTAAAAGCTCCACTGGTTCTTCGAACGGCATGACACCGCTGTTCTCACCACAGGCCATATCTATGACCCCTGCCCCCGCTCCGAAGTCAGCCGCTCAGGAACAACCGAAGTTCGAGACGTTTGGTCAGTTCAAGTTCACCCTTCCCTTTAATATCGAGGGGGCAAGCCGAGTAAGCGCGGACGACGAAGATAGCCGCGTGTTGTTCGTGTTCTCTCCAGCACCCAGCATGCGCGAGCCACCTGTGAAGACTTCAAGTCAGAAGACTGCGACAAAATCAAACGGTGGCGCTGCTCCGTTCGATTTCATGCCATCCTCACCTAAGGTCAAGACCACTGAATGGACGTCGAAAACTCCGCAGATGAAAGAGCCTGAAAAACCGAAGTCGCCCGCTAAAAAGGCAACACCCAAGAATGCTGAGAAGCCCACCTCGACTGCGTCCGTATCTACCTCTTCTGCCAGTGGTGCTGTTAATCCCCTTGCCAGATTTATGCAGCTCAAGCCCGGACAGTGGAAATGTCCTGGATGCAGTGTCTTAAACGAGGCAACGAGTGCCAAGTGTCCGTGTTGTGAAACGGCAAACCCTTCAGGCTCGTCGTCAAAGGCTGCTGCCCCTGCAGCGTCGAAAACCCCTGGATCCATCTCGTCAACCGGCTTCAGTTTCGGTGTTCCAGCATCAGAAACTAAGAAGGATGCTGGCAAGCCGGCTACAGGATCTATCACTACTGCTGGCTTTAGTTTTGGGGCTCCAGTTACAGGCTCGAAGAAGGAAGCTGAAAAGCCTGCTGGAGTGATATCTTCGAGTGGTTTTAGCTTCGGAGCCCCTGCCGCTGACGCGAAGAAGGACGGTGACAAGGCTTCCTCTGGAATTACTTCCGGCGGGTTTAGTTTTACTGCTCCGGTTGAGAAGCCTGCTACTGGTGGCTTCAGTTTTGGTACCCCCTCTGCATCAGAGGATAAAGAAGATGCTTCTGCTAGCACTGCTCCGATCTCGTTCGGGTTTTCGGCTCCTGATAAGAAGACCCAAGATACACCGGTCGGTAATACAGCCGCGCCCGCTATTGCGACAGAGAAAGAGACCGCTGCACCGTCGTTCTCTTTTGGCGTTCCTGCTGCCTCTGCTCCAGTCTCATCAGCGACCAGCACCGCCAGTGCGTCAAGTGGGTTCACGTTCGGTGCTACTGCAGACAGCTCCAGTAAGGGAAAGCGTAAAGCGTCTGAGACTGAGGCGCCCAAGCAGGATGCTCCTTCATTTAGTTTTGGTGCCACGCCGGCGACTACGGAAGGACCTAAGTCAATTGGTTTCAGCTTTGGCGCTACCTCGGAGGCGAAACCAGCAAGTCCGAAGGAATCTGACCGTCCCAAGAAGCGTTCAGCTGTATCGGTTGGGGCGTCAGAGTCGAAGCCTGTGGCATCTACTCCTGCCTTTTCATTCAGTGCTGCTGCGGCTAAGCCTCCCCAAGTGCCTGCGAAGGAGAACGCAAGTGCAACACCTTCTTTCAGTTTTGGGACAAGCAGCTCGACCACAACTAGTGAAAAGCCTAAGGAGCAGGCAGCCCCTTCTTTTAGCTTCGGCTCCAGCTCCGCCGTGAAGTCGAACGTTGCGATGGAAGTGAAGCCTAAGGAATCATCGGCACCGACCACGGGCTTTACGTTCGGCACTTCATCGACAACTAATGCTACACCGGCAGTGAAGCCAAGTACTGAGACAAAGGCGCCAGGGTTTTCGTTCGGCACGTCGTCGGCCAATGCTACGATTGCTGTGTCGACCCCAGCCGCGTCCACTGCCTCTTCATCAGGCTTCACTTTCGGCCAGAGCGCAACTGCGCCTGCCGCTAGCAGTGCCCCAGCATTTGGCGCTGCACCTGCAACCTCGTCAACTCCTGCCTTCAGCTTCGGAGCTTCCACGTCGACCCCGCCTTCCACTGGAGCCTCCACGCCGCCCATTTCCCAGGTGTCGGCTCCGGCCTCAGCACCCGGCTTCACATTTGGTTCGTCGTCTACTGCGCAACCTGCAGCAGCTTCTGGGTTTCGTTCATCTGGACCCACGTTTGGTAAGACACCAGCTAGTACGTCAGGTTTTGGTTCCAGTACAACTAGCTTCGGATCGACCACGTCTAGTGGTTTCGGGTCCGGAGGGTTCGGCAGCACGTCCACTGCCACCCCTGCAACAACGTTCGGAAGCTCAACGTCTTCTTCACCCGCCCCAGCCTTCTCTTTCGGTGCATCAAGCCAAGCCCCCGCTGCGAGTGCCCCTGCTCCTGCGGCTGCCCAGCCTGCATTTTCATTTGGCGCGTCCAGTGCTCCAGTGTCTGGTGGATTCGGAGCGGCTCCTGCGGCCTCAAATGGCTTCGGCTCTAGTGCGCCAAATGTTGGGTTCGGTGCTGCTGCTGCACCTGGTGGTTTCAGGTCGTCAAGCCCTGCACCAAGTTTCGGGTCGTCAAGCCCCGTACCCGCGTTCGGCAGCCAACCTGCCCCTGCATTCGGCAGCAGTCTCCCGCCGCCGACAACTACGTTTGGTGCCCCAGCGTTTGGTGCTCCTGCGGCGGGTGGCTTTGGCACTGGACCCCCCAGCTCTGGCTTCCGTACGCCTAGCCCAACTCCTGCTTTTGGCGGCGCACAGGCTCCCGCCCCGGCCTTCGGTGCTCCTGTCAACACAGGCTTCGGTACAGCCGCTCCTGCCCCCAGCTTCGGAGCTGCCCCTACCGCTGGTGCCTTCGGCGCCCCCGCTGACGGCGGATTCAACATGGGTGCCGCACCCCAGCACGTCAAGGGCCGGCGCATCCTGAAGGCCAAGACTCGCTCTCGGCGAACGTCATAGAAGCAAGAATGAATCAATCTACTATCAAATGTCTTATTCAAACTGTGTCGCTAGCAACTTCATCAAGTCCAAGAACCAAGCTTTGTTCGGCGAGATGCCACTCCGAGTACACGGTGCCGTAAAAGCAAATTATTTACTGTTGTTGGTCTCACTGGAGAGCTGTTGTTGTAGTTGCAGCGGAAGCATCGACGCGACTAATTTTGGCGTGCGCTGCACGATATAAAAAGCGTGGAGTGATGCCGGCGGGGATGATCGATCATCCAAAGTTTGTTGTTTCTTTGGCGAGGTGCAGAGCAAACTGAGCTTCAAGTCAATATGGCAGACATGACGGGCGTATCGGCGTCTGCTGTGAGCATCGGCAACTACAAAGGCGTCATGCTCTGCAATCGGCCTTTCAACGGGGTTTCCAGCAGTGAGTGACTCGAATCGTGTTCGAAAGTGAAAGTTGTGTCTCTAACCTTGTTGTACAGCGCTGGCAAAAGAGAACCGATATGGCGCCAAGGCCAGCGACAACAACGTCGTTGATAACAGCAAGGCCGCGTTCCTGGCGGGGAACCCCGGGGAACCGCTGGGTCTCAACGTGCCAATTCTCAGCGAACCTGCGGTATGTTTCTGGTGCTGGTACAAATACATTTTTACATTGTGGGCTCATGGTTCTCGTTGTAAACGCAGCATGCAGTTCGTCGCGATAAGAAGAATACCGCTCTGTCGAAGCACAAGAAGTGGCTCCACGACTTGCAGAAAGAACGGTCTCGATTGCAAGATGCACTGGCTGAAGATGAAGAAGCGGCTCAGAAGCGTCGAGAACGGTTTTCACAGCGTGAAGCCAAGATGCGCGAGGCTGTTCGTAGTAACAACGACGACGAAGACCTCGATGCGGACGCGGGCCCTGCGGTCGACAAGAAAAAGAAAAGTTTGAATCGACCGATGTGGGCGTTGACCAAGGCCACGGCCGATGAAAAACTTGAGAACCTCGAGGATGCCGAAGCCAACGATCTCATCGAGTTTGCAAACAACTTGGATATCGATCAGTTCATGGACGACGTGGAGATCAAGGCACGTGTTGCACAAGTAGAGCAGCAATTGGCACAAGTGCAGTCTATTGTCGACTATGAAGAGGCCGAAGAAAAGCGATGCGACCGTGAACAGCAACGCTTAGAGGAGCTGGCGAACGGTGGCGGAGCTCTCAACGGGAACGACTTATCTCGGCTGGGATGGGACCGTGCCGATGCAAAGGACGACGACGCAATGAGTGTGGCAAGCAGCGTGCTCTCTGAGTGCAAGTCCATTCGATCCGTGCACTCCGTTCGATCGGTAGCAGCGATCACCAAGCGTGTCGAAGCCAAGTTGCTCTCTGATGGGTCAACTCCATCGGAAGCAGGTAGCACCCCTGCGCCACGTATAGTAACCATCGACGAGGAACAAGGAGTCCGCATGCAGATTAAGACCCTGCCGAGCAACTTGCCTTACATTCACCGGAACCCTGCCATTTAACTGCAGCGCGTACACGAAGACAGCAACCTTACAACACCGTTCAGAATATACCATATCCAGCCTTTTCAAAGAGTCGCTTCACTTTTCTTTTCATTGAGTTCGAGGACACTTGGATCCATTTTCACATGGGCCGGCGCAGCGTAGCTTCTCAGGTGGAAGAGGCAAAAAAACACGGCATGCTTCATCTCATCCAGTACCAACTCACTCGTGTGCCGCCTGAATTTTTCTCAATCGATTCGTCTGGATCATCCTCAGGGTCTTTAGCGTCGTCAGGAGAGTTAGCAACCACACTCGTTCGCCTCGATCTGAGTTTCAATCAACTGGAAGGTCTGAAAGCCATCCCCAACACGATTGGATCCTTGGTGGCGTTGCGCGAGCTGTACGTCAATAACAATCCGAGACTGAAGCAACTGCCGAGTGCACTTGTCAACTGTACCAAGCTTCTGGTGCTGGACGCCAGCTCCTCGGCACTCGAGATGCTGCCACAAGAACTTGGTCGTTTGCAACATCTTCGCTTGATCAACATCGATGATACACCGCTTCAACGTCGCTGGGAGGCAAAAGGCCACCTCGTGCACCGGAACGAGGATGATGATCCCTTAACATTCTCAATCGATATCAGGAACAACAACACGAGTACTTCCACTACAAGCGGCAGTCTCTTACATTCAGTACCATCACCATGCCAGGAAATACTGCGCAAATTGCGGCGTAAAGATGAACGCGAACAACTCAAACGCGAACTGTTCAACTTGATGCGTGACAAAGTGTACCGCCTCGAGCGCCACAACGACAGCGCTACAGCAAGCGCAGTGCTTCATTCCACACTACACCAAGTACTCAAACTCTTCCCACAGGCTGTCGACGTCCGTTCACTACTACGCAACGCTGAGCGACTTCTTCCAGGAGAGTTTTCCATCGACACTTTCGACAAGCTTGATGCCACACGTGTACGACGCGAATTCGACGTTCTGAAAACTGCCACCGAGCGCAAAAAGCGAGCTGCTGACCTCGAGCTGAAGATCCGAAACCTGTACTTTGATCGGATCGACCCCACAACTGTCGAGCGTATGGTGCACCAAATCTACGATCATTTGCCAGAGCTCTCCGACATCAAGTTCCTCATCAAGCATGCATCCAAATTGTTCCCGAAAGAGGCTCGAAACGTGGACGGCCAGCAAATTCATCGAGATCTCGTGGCACTTCAAGAAGAATTCGCGCGAGAGCGTGCGGCAGCTGTTGACAAACTGCTACTTGCTGTCAAAACGCTGTACAGTGACACCGAGCCGGACAGCGTACGAGCTCTCGTTACTAATGTCGCTGTCCTTTTCAAGGTACGCCTCCATTGGTACCTACAGCCGTGTCTTTCGTTCCCTCTCACGTCCACTTTGATATTTGTACAGAATACCAAGGAGCTACTCAGTCTCGCCGCAGATGCCTCGGTACTTTTCCCCGCCGATTTTCTAAATGCCCAACCAGCAGAAGTTCGTGCTGGTTTTTTGAGAATGAAGGCTGAAGCCATGGGAGGCAGTAGTGCAAGTACTGCAAACGCTACACGCGCCAGTGGTCTCTCGCGTTAGTAGTACTTGCACTAAGTACACGTCGACCTGACATGGCTAAGACCGCATGCGAGTTGGTAGTGCATCTATTGAATTGGCATTCAATCAGAAGATTCTTCACCTTCATCAGCTTCTTCTTCCTCCTCACTCTCTTCTTCCTTGTCCTCTATCTCCATTTCTTCTCGTGCGTCTTCATCGCTTTGTTCTTCATCATTGCCTTTATCTTCATTATGTTCGTTAGCATTCGCGAAAAATGACCCCCGACGCTCCCCGCTGTTAGATTGAGTAACTTGCAGGTGCGCTGTAAGGCTTTCCTCAATTTGATGAAGTTTGAACGCACGCACTTCGGTGCCACTGATATTGATATGCGCTTGCGCTTGGGCGCAATCCTCTGCGGTCGAGAACATCAGCAGCACATTCCAGTCCTTCAGTTTACCGGCTGCGGATGTGCTCGGATTGTCTTTCCGAACACTGCGGCAGCCTGGCACGGGTGTTACAGAACGCACCGACACTTGCAGCACACGATCATCACGTGGGTCCATTGTACAGTAGGTGCGGTGAATTGGCGCAAAAAATTTCACGATGCCTTCTCCCTCCCCTTCGTGGAGGCTGCTGTCGTCATTTTGATCGGGAATCTTTTCTACCAGCACGAAAGCTTCCGGATTCATCACCATCATTAGTCTCGTAGGCATCAGTAGAAAGCGCTGTTCGCGATACATGCACTTGAGTGAGACCATACCATCCAGCGGCGCTGTGCAAGAACCTCGACCACCTGCAGCGTTCGCTAGCACACTCGTGCGTGGGTGACGATACAAAATCAGCTGCTCCAGTTCATCATCCACATAGCTCGCATCAAGGAGCTCACGTAGTTTTCGCACCGAGAGAAATACTCTCACAGATTTGCGGCAAACTTCCACCTCGTTACAAGGACGACGCAGTGCTAAGGTGTCACGCACACTAGCCCACGATGGAGAGTTTGTAGATTCTTCGCCCTCAAGCGGAACGAGGCACTCAAAAGGGGACGAAGAATCCAGGTGCAACTCCATAGGGAAATGCTTGCGCTGGAAAGTTGCCACCTCCTTCTCAAGCACGTAAATGAATAGGTCCACTTCAGCCATGGCTCCACGCATACTCTCCATAACGAGATGCGCACTACTTGAGTGAATATCCTTTAGCGCAGAAGCATGGTGATGATTGATATAGTGTGAAGATGGCGAACGCGGGTCCACCATAATATCCACAAGGAGCCGCGCGCAAAGCTGTACACTATACAGACGTGAACTTTGGTTCCGCGCTAGGACTCCCAAAACCAAGTCCACTAGCCATTCAGGATATGCCTCCGTAGAGCGGAGTGCTACCTCTTGTAATTGTTGCGAAGACCAAGAATCATCCTTCTTCAAGCTACCACCGCCGTCCTGTGCTGTGCGTTCAGTGCTACAGTTTGAATCAGTAATTGCTTCACATTCTTCCCCCAACTCTTGAGATCCAGAAGACGAGGCGCATGAAGGTGACGATGGAGACGCAGTAGCAGGGAACGCCAAACTGTCTTGGTTGCCTTTTTCCTCCGGCAGCACAGTATTATCATGATCGTTGCTTCGTTTGAAATAATTTGAGTTTTCAACGTGTTTCCTTTGACGAAAGCGGAATGGCAGTAAGTCCAGCTCTCGCAACAACGAGTGGTCCACCGCTATATTGTTGACAATGGCCAGCAGAAGAAGCAGAACTGTGGAGGAAAGTCGCTCGTCACTTGAGCAGAGTAACGATAGAATCGATTGGCGATAGCAGTTGGTGCCTTGTGGCACAAATGCCTTCACCTCATCCACAGGCCACTCCCCCATGGCAAAACGGGTTTGCACGTAGCATAGCGACGACTCACATGTTGTTGCTGAATGCGGACGGAATACGTGCATTGGGGGTGCCTCTTTATCCCAACGCAGACATGGCCGCGGAGACAGCGGCGGGGACGAGTTCTTCGTTGTGACAGTGTCATCTTCATCATCATTGCTATCCACAGTTTCCAAGTAGTGTGAGCTGCTGAGCCTTCGCTTCGATCCAGCTCCAAGCGCAACCGCTGAGTACTCGCAATCTTCAGTCGCATCAGGTGACAACAACATAAACGCAATGGCATTTACAAGAGGCGTATGCTCCAAGATCCCCAGCAGCCTCGTGAGCAAATAGAGCGCCAACTGCGTCGACACTCGCTGCGGAGGCGGGCCGCAATCCGGCAGTATGCTGGTCGCCAACAAACTCTTGATATGCCTGGAAAAGAGTAAGTCTCCAATTTTATAGCAGAGCTCCGGCACATTGACATCCAAAAGGTCCTGCAGGTAGAAACAGTGGTCAATGTACGCGTCCACGGCCTCCTCCAGCTTCTCGGTGCCTGCGGTTCTCTCCGCCTTGTCCCCGTCCGCCGGCCAGTTGTTCAGCAGCCCTTGCAAATTCAGCGTCAGGTCGTTGGCGATCTCCACAATGTCGCGAAAGTAGTTGAGGTCGTCGTACTGCAGCACGAAGCGCCGCACCCTGGCGTCGGGCACCTTGAGCACATTGAGCGTGAGCGTCTTGACCGCCACCTTGACCATGGTCTCGTTGCACCTCCCGAAGCGCAGCGCGCGCGCGTACAACGGGAAGCTGAAGTCGTCTCCGTGCTGCGTGTCCAGGAAGAACTGCACCGTCTCCTCGTTCAGGCGGAGCGACAGTGCCTTGAGCAGCGTCACGTACCAGTCGCGCACGTCGTCGTCTCGGTCCACTGCAAAGGGACACTCTAGCAGCCTGTTAACATGATTATTGCTGAGAATATAGTAGAGCGACGTGCGCGTGGCGATGTTCTGCACTAGGATGCTCATGGTCTGCAGCAGCTGCACCTGCACGGGGACGCTGGGCTGGCTGGCGCCCAGCTCCACCAAGAGCGCGAGCATGTTGGTCTCTCCGAAGTAGTCGAAGAAGGCGCCGGCGTCGTCCGCCGGTGTATGCGCCGCGTCCGCCGCGTCCTTCTGATCCTCCAGCTCCACGGACACGCGGTGCTGGTCCGAGTAAATGAGGAACTCGGACAAAACGCGCAGTAATTCCACGATCTCGGCGTCCGGGAGCGTCGCGAAGCGCGTGAGCTGCGCGTGCAGGGAGCGCATGTTGGCGAGCGTGAAGTCCAGACGTCGGCCGGACAAGAAGGCGCCCAGGAAGCCGCGCGCGCCGGAGCCGCTGCTGCTTAGAGGCGCCGCGGGGCCGCTCGCGTTGTTGCCCATGAGCCGAGACGCTTGAGCTCTTTGGTCCAGCTTGACTTGATTTGAGTATGAGCTCTTGATGAGAGAAAATGGGAAAATGTTTATATTTTATAAGCCAAATGTGACGAAACAGATCCCGAAATTCACTTTAGATCCCGAAATTCACTTTGGATCCCGAAATTTGACGGAGGAAAAGCCATTTGCTGACAAAGTTACTTACCTAGCTTTGACTACATGTTGCTTTATCTAGTGCAGGGCTGCGTACAAGTAGTCGTTGTACAGTGGTGCCCACTTGCAGTCGCCGTCATCGCGGGACCAGCAGCTGTGAGTGATGTTTTCCACTTCGTGGATGAACAAACCTCCACGCTCGTCCAGCGTCTTCAGACCAAAAGTGTCGGACGTGTACTCCAGCGTGTCGTTCATGTTGACAATGGTCAAGTTGTTGTAAAGCGTCTCAA
>KV742700.1:9863-24243 GCA_000468175.2 Phytophthora cryptogea
CTTGTGGAGCTTGGTGTCGTTGGAAGCAACGTCAATACGAACGACACGTCCACTTCTGAAGATCTGAGTTCTTCGAACTGGTACGACGATTTTCCAGAAGTATGAGAGAGGTGCAGTGCTGCAGGTAGGCAGAGCTGTTTTGCGTAAGTTGGCGGTCAAAACAAGTAGCCCAATTGTTGGTTCTCAGTTTCTCCTGCGTGGAATGTAAAGCAGTTGTTTACTGGACCTCGTGTACAACTTCTGGGGATGAACACGTTCCATTGATCATGTTCGACAACCAGACTACGAGTCCCGAATAAATGTACCACTTCCAAGCGCATTCTCCCTTTTCCAGCGCGATGGCAACTACACTCCTGGCAGTGAATTTTACCAGCACTTCAGACGGTCTGCAGTTCGCAAACCCCACCACGTGGATATGCTGGACGTTCAATAGTTGCGACTACTGGGAGGCTGCGCACTCGATCTCCTGGGCAAATATCCCTGCAAACAACTTTGCCATGTTCTTCGAGACAGATACATGCCATGCAGGAGATAAGTATCATTTCATCTCGGACCAAACTCACTCGTCCGGAACGCACGAGTTTGAAAATACCCAGAAGATCCGGTCGATGATGATAGGGACGGACGCCAACTACACGCGTCGACCATCTTTCATCTACTCCAAGTGTCCCGGAAGCACAGCAAGCAAAGCAACTGATCTCAAGACCAGCGACGGTGACATCTCCGATGGATCAATTACAGAGAGTAGTGCGTCCTCCAACTGGTTTAATGTCCTCCCAGAAAATGCTGAAGACGCTCTTTCAACATAAATCAAGTTTCTCGGCCGCTTTAGCCACAATAATACATGTACCTGGAAGTAATACAATTGCTGTCATTATCCAGAGCTCAAAACATTGGCAAGCAATGACCCCAACGATTGTGCCAGACTCAACTGGTTCACTTAGTCGTTCTCGTGAGTTGCTCATTCTCCAATTTGAAAGGGCAGTTCCTCGGCGATGATTCAAACCAGGCTGAGAGTGCAGTTTACATCGCTCAACTACCTCTCGTATCTGAGTACCAAAACCTTCGTGTGCATCACGTTCAGCGGTTGCTCGCGCTGGGAACCTGCGCTGTCGATCACGTGGGACGACCTTCCACCTCAAAAGTTCGCCGTGTTTTTCGAGACGGACACGTGCTATCGAGGAGATAAATTTTACTACTTCGCCGATATTGGGACGGTGGACGGATCCCACACGTTCAAGAACAGGCAAGCAATTCGGTCGTTCATGATCGGAGAGGACAACGACTACAGTCGTCGACCGTCGAGAATCGATTGCAGTTGCTGCCAAGAACTCGCCACTTTCAACGAAACCTTGAGCAATTCTACCATCGAGATTCAACATGCTTTGGATGGAGGACTGTCGTCAAATTGGTCGAATGGTCTTCCTAGTCACAGCTCCTTGACTAGCTAACGAACAACAAGTTTCCCAGTCAGTATCAAGTCAAGACATTTCCCAATATAAATATATGTATTCCGTGGGACACTTACCCATATATCAACCACCACAATGTTGTAAACGCCTGAATTTTACAGGCTTGGATCAACGTTCCGGGCCGCCCCACATGTACTTGTAGATGGACGACGCACCACTCGTAAGTGAACTTGCGACAGTGGAGACTGTAGCCTCAACGGCCTCGACGCCAATCTTGACGGACGAGCCCACTGAAGTCATACCTTTAGACATCGTCTTCTCGTTGGAATGAGCGTGCACAAAGTCGCTCAGCTTCAAACCAATGCGCTCGTTGAGTTTCCCTTCCATCCGGAGCATCAAAGCTGTAGCTGCCTCATCGTCAGTTTGACCTGGCAAGAAACGCTCGATCAAAAACGCCTCGAGATCGCTCTGCGTGTAGTTCACCCCGAAATCCGTGATCTCGGGAAGCGCTTTCACCACCAAGGTGAGCATGACCATAAACAAACTCACGTGCCGTCTTAGACAGTTGAACGCGATCACGCACAGCTGTTTGAACTGCTCAAACTGCTGCGTCTGCGTACCTCCAAGAGCCTCGATCATGTAATGGTCAAGGCGCATGGGCGGTTGCAACGGCTTGGGGTCTTTGCCCAAAATGAAACCGTAGTCGATGTGGAACAGAATTCCGTCCTTCGTGAGCATAACGTTGTCTGCGTGGCGATCACCCACGCCGAGTAAGAATGTAATCACAGTGTAGGCAGCCAGACTCTCCCTGAATGACGACGAAATGTCGCTCAACGTGCGATGACCATTGTAGTGGTGCAGGAAATTCATAATTGTGCCATGGTCGCGGATGATGGAATAGAGCGTGTGTGCATTTTCCACAATCTCGATGAGTCCATCAAAGCTGCTCGTAGGAAGCACGCGGTATGTCACCAACGGAATATCTAACCGCGTCTCCTGCTTCAAAATGAGGTACATGACGTTGATGATATTTTGAACGATTGCATCCTTTCGCAAATCGTCTCGTTTGTACATAAGTCGATAGTGTGGCAACTTCTGCGTACGACGACTCCAAGTGTTCCGCTGGGACTCTGAGCTCACATCCGCTGAGTCTTCGGTCTCTTCCTCTTCGCGATTGACGCCCGTGCACGTGATGATCATGGGTGCCTCCGCGCTGCGCTTCACTTCAATTTTGTTGTAGTTAATTCCACTAACTTTGACTTGCGGATCCACAGGAAGTCGAAGGAGTGGCCACTCTTTGTCGCCGTTTAACGAGACGTGATCCAGCTCGTTGGACTTGTTTTCATCTGAAGACGCACCGAGAGACGATTTCTGCATGGATGCTTGTAAAATCCGGCGAGCATCTTCAACTGGAATACGTGGTGGTATCTTATACATCAAGTCAACTAATTCCTGACCCCGAAGAAGCTGTTCCGCAATATCATCGTTGACAAACTTTCTAGAGGAGTCCACTATTCGCCCACCGGAAGATTTATCCTTAAATTGAGCCAACGTAAGCAGCAACCGCTGCTTCATGCCATCAAACTTGCGCCGACAGCTGGGATCTTCAGCCATGACCGTTAGGCCCCAGTACAAATCATAGCAAAAACGGATATCGCATTGCGCTTGTCGAATCAAGGACTGTCCGAGCTTGCTACCAGCTGCATTCGTCTCCACGCTGAGACTGTGCAGGAGTACTTGCAAGTAGCTCCACCATTCGTTTTCCGTTGCTGTCTTCAGCAGTGCATCAACAGCCATCGCTCGTAGCCGGTGATTGTAAATAGTTTCGTCGGCTAAGATTTCCAGTGCGTCAACACTACCAATCTGTGGTTTGCAGAGTCGCGAGCACATGGTCAGCATACATTTATGCGTTCGCTCCTTCTGTAACAGCTTAAGCACTTCATCAACCAGCAGCAAGTTCTGCTCTTGCCTCCGTCGTGCCGCACTCGGGCTCTCCATGTCACTCTCGGTCATATCTATCGAAAGATGGTCCGCCTCGTTTTCTTCCGAGAAATCAACTGCTTTAACGAGCTGCAGTAACCACTTGGTATGACCTCCCAAGAACTTGCGGTTAATAATGAGCATTTTCTTCTCTCTCTCCGACAATCGATGCGTCGGCAAATAATACTGGATCTGGCGGAACATGGATAAGCACATGATGGTCGCTCGATGCCACTTGCGACACACTTGGCCCAGTGTCCGCAGCTCTTGCAGGTCAAACTCGCACAGCTCAAACACCTTGACCGTATTGTAGTGATGTCGTCGCTGCTGAAGAGAACACGCGCAGTCGTCACAAACACGCTGCATGATGCTGCCGTCCGGCACTGGCATGGATCTGTGGGAGCTGGGCGCAGTGGTCGCTCCACTGCTCGACAGTGACGACGACGCGCTTCCAGCCCTTGACCGGTTCGGGGTAAACTTACTGATGACGTTGTTCTCCTGCAGCCTCTGTACATCCTTCAAAAATTTCTCCTGCTGTTCCTCAGGTGTCAAACTCAGCGAACCGGAGTCCTGAAACGACGGCGAGTGTCTGACCGCCGTGCTCCCACTCAAATCCATGCCTGCCGCAGCGTTTGGACTCGAATACGACGTCAAGTACCAGCTAATATTGCCGATCAAATCACTAGCGTTCGTCGTCAGCGAATTATACGCCGGGGCCACAGGTGTTGCCTCATAGTCCCCAGGAATCACCACCCGTTGACTCGAACAGGCCGAGCAGAAGATGCGTCCACAAGCTCGACAATGATGTTTGCGGATCAGTAGCGAGAAGACCGTGTGGCACTTGAAGCACGCAAACACCGCGTCGTCCTGCACCCAGGACGAGAGTCTGCGGGGCTGCACGAACCTGTACATGTCCTGTCCCAACTGTCCGTCGTCTCCATTGGTCCACTCGTCGTCGTCCGTGCCGCTGTCCATCAAACTCCCTCCTGCTCGCGCCTCCTCTTCATTCTCCTCCAAAATATCTTCACTGCCTTCATAGACCGAGTCCAGCATGCCACTCCCATAGGCAGGAGGACCAGCGTCTTCGGAGTCCAGGAAAGCGTTGGGATTTCCTCTTGGAGGCGGCGGGAACCGACGGATCTGCTGGTTCACGGGTCTTGGAGCGCGCCCATTGGCTGTTAAAGGCTTGCGACGACGTCTCTGCTGCTGATGGAGCGTGCTGCGGGCCTCCAGGACCTGCGAGAAGGACAAATCGATGGCCGCTCCGTCCCGAGACGTTTCGTGGCCGTACATGACGCGATTCCGACGCTTCTAGAAGGAGTTGGAGACTGTGAGAGCGTGCAAAAGGAAGCCCAACGCGTGTACAACGAGATAAGACGCAGAGAAGGTCGTGGCAAGCGCTCTGGGCGTGACGAATGCGGGTCGCAGACGCCGATGCGTGCTCGTCGAGAGTGAATGTTCTTGTGCCCCGGCAAAACGGATGTGTATCAGGTTGAAGAGGTCTCAGCTATTTTTTAGGAGGCCATTGATTGGCCGAAAAGCCCGAGTTGGCTTCAGTTGGCTGCCATTGGTCGCAGCTGGGAGAAGGATCTTTTCGGCCAATGCACGGGCGGCGTTGAAGTGCGCGAGCCGGCGCTGATTGGCCGAAAAGCGCTTTCCGCGAAAACGAGAGGCTGGTCGGAGGGACCAACGGGGGGGAGGAGAATCCGTCACTTTCGAAAGAAGCCCGAGGCGCGCACCTGCAGTTTTCTGAATCCCAAAGGTTTTAAATCAGGATGGACAAGCTGCTCGAGTACAAGGAGAAGATCTCGGCCAAGCTGGAGCGGTACGAGAAGATCGTGGAGCTGGAGAAGCAGACGGGCGTGGACAAGTTCTACATCTTCTGCGTGGGCGCCCTGCTGGCGGGCATCCTGCTGTTCGTGGTGGGCGGCGAGGAGCTCGTGGTGGGCCTCGTGGGCTTCATCTACCCGGCCTACATGTCGTTCAAGGCCATCAACACGCCCGGCACGGGCGACGACACCCAGTGGCTCACGTACTGGGTCGTCTACGCCTTCTTTAACCTCACCGAGTCGCTCACGGACCTCGTGCTGTCGTGGATCCCCTTCTACTTCTTCTTTAAGATCGCTTTCCTGGTGTGGAGCTACCACCCGAGCACCCAGGTATCATTCTCTTTCTACTATAGTAGTAGTAACTTTATCTCTAGCATACAGGACTACCAACTAACGGCCGTGTGTATCTTGTGGTGCAGGGCTCGAACGTCATCTACAACACGCTGATCAAGCCGTACGTGGCGCCCCACGTGGGTCAGATCGACTCGGCGCTCAAGCGCGGCGAGCAGGCGGCCAAGGACGTGGCGGCCAAGATCCAGGAGAAGACCCAGTAAGCGGAGAAGCACGAGGCTTCCGGGTGTCGTGTGGACGTTGGCTTAGCAGCCAGCCACTGAAACCTTGGAGCCGACCAGTAGTGACGTGTGGATGTGCTCGCCTGCCGCTGCAGCAGTAGTGATGTAGTAGTAGCAGCCGCTCGTGTTGGCTGACGAGTCTTTTTGCTGCCTGTCGAGCGGCGAGTGAGCACCCCGCGAAGGTCGTTGTATTTCCGTCGTGAGCCGGATAACCCACAAGTACATGGCGAATACACTCTTCTGCTTTGTTGATCAATCTACCATTTACTGCATCACTTCCTTTCATGCACCACCGCAAGAAGCAATGCTCATGTGGTCAGCCGTTACAATGCAGCTGGAAGGAAAAGATCGTGGTCGTCAGAGACGTGCTGTCCTGCGATTGGTTAAAATACATCCTCCAATTCTATTGGTCAAAAATGACCTTAGGATCCCTGATGCGTTTTTACCCAACCAGGGGCGGCAGTTGAAATCCAAGTGAGTGGAGGCCATGGCCGTGAGCAGCAAGCAGTTGCCGGCGAAGGAGAGCGCGCTCTTCCGCTCCATCGTGGTGCGTCTCATCGTCCCTTGCGTTCTCCACACTCTCCTCCCCTGTTCTCCACCTTCTAACGTCTAAATTGTCCATTTCTATCGTCCATTTCTATCTTTTAGAAATGCTACGAGATCAAGCAATACAAGAAAGGGCTCAAAGCCGCTGATTCCATCCTGAAAAAGTATCCGGACCATGGCGAGACGTTGGCCATGAAGGGCTTGACCCTCAACTGCATGGGACGCAAGGAAGAAGCCTACGAGTTCGTCAAGAACGGACTGCGCCACGACCTCCGCAGTCACGTGTGTTGGCACGTGTTCGGCCTGCTCTACCGCTCGGATCGCAACTACGCGGAGGCCATCAAGTGCTACCGCAACGCCATCCGGATCGACCCGGAGAATCTGCAGATCCTGCGGGACTTGTACTTGCTGCAGGTGCAGATGCGCGACCTCAAGGGCTTCGCGGAGACGCGTCGCACCATGCTCACGCTCAAGCCCAACAACCGCAACAACTGGATCGGCTTTGCCATTGCGCACCACTTGGTGGGCAACTACCAGATGGCCATCGACATTATCGAAAAGTACTTTAGCACGCTGGAAGGCGAGCACGAGGCCAACTACGAGGACAGCGAGATCCACTTGTACCAGAACCAATTGCTGGAGGAAGCCGGAGATAGTGAGAAGGCGCTGAAGCATCTCGAGGACAACAAGGACCAGATCACGGATACGCTCTTCTGGCGCCAGAAGAAGGGGCAGTTCCTGCTGCAGCTCGAGCGCTACGACGAGGCCCGCGCTCTGTTTGAGGAGCTGCTGGAGATTAACTTTGACAACTACGAGTTCCATCGAGGCCTGCAGTGCGCCATTTTGAAGCGCAAGGACCTGTTTGTGTCCAAGCCCACCCAGCAGAAGAAGACGCCGCTGCCGTCGGAGGTGATTGATTTCTCCAAGGAGAAGGATGGAGCTGAGCAGGAGAAGGCGTTGGCGGACTTCTACGCGGAGAAGAAGGCCACTATTGGTGCCAAGTCTCTCATCTCGCTGCGCTTCCCGTTGGATTTCACCCGTGGTGCAGAGTTTAAGAAGTACGCTGACGTGTACATCAAGAAGCAGCTGAACAAGAACGTTCCCTCACTTGGATCGGATCTCAAGCCGCTGTACGCAGACAAGGACAAGGTCAAGGTGCTGGAGGAGCTGATTTTTGGGTACGTTAAGACGCTGGAGGCTAAGAAGCCACTGGACCAGGGAGATAACTCGGCTGCAGCGAACGCGACGGAGAAGGTGCTCGTGTGGGCGAACTACTTAGCGGCACAGCACTACGACCGTCTGGGTAACCATTCGAAGGCGATGGAGTACATTGAGAAGTGCATTAAGCAGCAGCCGACCTTGCTCGACTTTTTCCAGCGCAAGGCTCGCATTCTGAAGCACATGGGCGACCTGAACCAGGCTGCTGACGTGATGGTCGAGGGCCGCAAGCTGGACCTGGCAGACCGGTACATTAACAACAAGGCTACAGAGTACCTGCTGCACGCTGACCGCGTGGAGGAAGCTGATGCTACGATTGCGCTCTTTACCCGTCACGAGGGCGACCCGCAGCAAAACCTGTTCGACATGCAGTGTATGTGGTACGAGATCGAGTGCGGCAAGAGTCAATTGCGTCAGCAGAAGTATGGCCTTGCGCTCAAGCGCTTCTTTGCTGTGGAGAAGCACTTCAACGACTTTGTCGAGGACCAATTCGACTTCCACACGTACTGCATCCGCAAGATGACTCTGCGCGCGTACATTCAGATGCTGCGTCTGTGCGATGAGATCTACAGCCGTCCATTCTTTGTGGAGGCTGCCCACGGCGCCATCGCTTGTTACGAGGCTCTGGCTGACAAGGAGGAAAAGCAGGCACAGGAGGCAGCGAAGGTTGCTGCTGCCGCGGCCAACATGTCGGCTGCTGATAAGAAGAAGGCGAAGCGTGCGCAGGCTAAGGCTCGCAAGGCCGAGTTCAAAAGGAAAGAAGAAGAGGAACTTAACGCTAAGCTGCACAAGGAGGCGGAGGAGAAGGAGCGCGAGGCGGTCAAGAACGGCAAGCCTAAAGCTAACGCGGCCCCCACTCGCACCAAGGACGATGATCCGCTTGGCGAGAAGCTTGCGGAGAAGGCCCCTCTCGAGGAGGCTTGGCGTTTTGTGTCGATCCTGCAAGAATACGTTTCGGAGGACGTGAAGACGCACCTGGCGGCGTTCGACCTTGCTCTTCGCAAGAAGAAGTTCCTCTTGTGCTTGCAGGCTCTTCTGAAGGCACAAACGATCGAGAACGTGTCAGCGGAGGTCAAGAAGGAGCTGAGCTCGCGTCGTGCGGTGTTCCTGGAGCAGGTCCAGCAGGTGACAAACCCCATCGTGCTCAAGGTCATTAACGAGAAGAAGGCGGAGCTCAAGAATTAGAGGGTCGGTGCGGAGGACCAAGGGTAGTGTTTCGAGGTGAAGGCGTCGCGCTGTAGAGGTTTGCAGCTCGTCGTGGCAGACGTCCACGTTTAGAGACGAGGTAGAGACAAGAGATGCTCGACGTCGACAGTCAATAGAGCAGCATCCTGCGTGCTGCGCCTGCCAAAATGATGTAGCCATGTCGAGTCCCATCGTTGCATGATCTCCACTCATTCCGTCCTGTCTATCAGCTCTTAGTGGAGACTTTGAACGAGAAATGTGGCGTGGATCCGTTCGTGTGCTTCGGAGCCATCGGAGTTTGTCTGTGTGTGGGTTCTCAACTGCGTTTGAGACTCCTCTTGCACGTCTGAAGCTCTACGTGATTGCTGGAGAAGCGTCGGGCGATGCGATCGGAGCCAAAGTCATTCGTGCACTGAGGCGACATGAGACGTCTCGATCTCTCAAATTCCGAGGAATCGGCGGGTATGTCCATTGTGTTAGACTTTTGAAGGAATTCTGCATAGTTGTCATGGTTGAAAATGAACAATTGTACAGGCCACAGATGTGTGAGGCTGGTGAGTTTGAGTCGCTTTTCCCCATGCAAGAACTCTCTGTCATGGGACTTGTCGAGGTGGTGCCACACATTTGGCGATTTCGAGTACGTTGCTGGAAATCTCGTTCAGTTCCCAGACTCCATGTAGAAAAAGTTGAATTTATGAGTTTGCTTGTGCTCTGATAGCGTCGGATTCAGGATACGCTGCGTGATATTGAGGAGTTTCAGCCTGCGTTGCTGCTTACCATTGACTCAAAAGGATTTACCTTCAGAGTGTTGAAAGCGCTACAAGCGAGCGAGTTAAATTCTGGAGCCAAACGTATTAAGAAGGCTCACTATGTGGCACCGTCAGTTTGGGCCTACAAGCATCGAAGCAAGCGAGATTTTACGGAATTGAGGCAGCTACTGGATGTCATGTTCACGATTCTGCCCTTTGAAGAGGATATTTTCCGAGCTGGTGACTTGAACCCGAGAGATGGTGCTACGAGGAAGAGTTCGTGGTGCCACTTTGTTGGTCACCCCGCAGTGGAGGACTTTTTGGAATCCCATGGGGTGTACGAAGAAGTTCAAAGTGGCGGAATACCAAGCAGTGGTGGTTTGACGGATGATGTAGTCGAAGTGGGGGCGGATGCTTTACTCGACCTGTCAAAGCTTGAACGGGGCAAGTTGTCGGTGCGTGGCCGTCTGCTCCAAATACTAGCTGCAAATGGTCGTGAACTAGACGCTAGAGCTTCTGTAAGGGAAGACATTGGAATTCCCGCGGATGCGTTTGTGATATGTGCGCTTGTTGGAAGGTGCAATATCATTTTTGTACGTAACTTGATTGTGGTTAATCGAAGTCTAACGAGGTGTCTTGGTTTCTTGTGTAGTCGATCAAATGAAGTGAGAAAGTCTTCACCATTAGTCGTCGAAGCTATTGAGCAGTTCAAGCGAAGGAACAATTCGGATCAAGTACGCGTTCCCAAAAGAAGTTAGTTTATGGACGAATCTGTTGCTAACTACTCGTCTACATGTAGGTTTACGTCGTGTTCCCCACAATTGCTGCAGTCAAGGAGGAAATCGAGTCCCATATCTTAGCTATGAATTCTGGCACCAATTATCGTGTTTTAAGTGATCTCGATGCTGCAGCACGACTTCGGTTGTTTGAGGTAACTCAAAACGGATTCAATATGTAAACAGATAGCTTCGTTACTGACATGTGCTTGATGTTATCACTTTAGAGCTCTGATCTGGCAGTAGCCGTGTCTGGGACGATTGTGCTTGAGACTACTCTGGCTAACCTGCCGACCGTCGTCATTTATCGCGCTAACAAGTTGACTGAGTGGATTGCTCAGCGGCTTGCAGCTGTCCGCTTTGTATCGGTGCCCAACCTGCTTCTTGGAAGGTGCGTCAGTAATTATAATGTTTTAGATGCATCAATATGGCAAACTAACTGCATCTATTACTTGGAAGATCATTGATACCAGAGCTCCTGTTTAGCGATTGTACTGCAGCAAAGATCACCGACGCGTTGGAGTGAGTTACATCGATGCAGAATCCTTGAAAAGAAGGACATAAAGAACTGACCAACATTGCTGTTGTACTCTCACAGGAAACTACGCCAGAAACCACTCAAACAACGCGATGCATTGCATCTAGCTATGGCTGTCAGCACATTGACAAAGTGGAAGGAGACAGATGCAGGTACCAAGACAGATTTACAGCCAATTCGAGCGAGCGATCTTGTGGCCAAACACATTATTAAGATACTTACGGACGAGTAGAGTGCAATACTGCCAGCCACCTCCAGGATAGACGTTGATAATAAAGTACTCGCATTTAACTCTGCAGGCACTCGGGTACTTTCCTGTATTGACTTCTACATGATAATTTGTGAAGCGGTTAAAGCTCAAGTGGGACCGTTCAAATACTTTGTATAGGAAGTGACTCGGAACGACTCGATGCTCACTCCTTTTGGAGTCGCTTCTGTCTGCATCTCGAAGAACCCCGTCGGATCTAAAGGAGGTGAAATGAATACGGGGATCATGCAGCTTTCGTCCAAATAGAAGATGCAACTGCAGTCGTTGGCAGATTTTCCCACACCACTCGGCTCGCAGGTTGCCAGCCTCTGGTTTTCACAAATGAAGTACAGACGGAGGTTGGGGCCTCGAACATCAATGGAACTTGGACAAGAGTGACTATCCCAGCCTTGGCGACGGCCATCGCTATATGCTGTGTGGGGTTAAAAAGAAATAATGAATTGATACAAGGAGAATCAATCGTATGGAAGCTTGTCGATACTTGCCAATCCTCACAAATTGAGTGGAGTTGTGAAATTACACTGGAAAACTAAGAAGTCTAGCGTACAGGGACAGGTTGGTTGACACCCCTAAATTAATGGCTATTGGAGCTATGAAAAACGCCTACTGCATGGATACGAATATATTTTACGTCCACCGAACAGATATATGCACGGGTTTTGAAAGTTCAAGATTTTATTTACGAATGAATATTTAACTGAAAAACGACACTACGTAGCACGCCACATCACTTGGCCCAGGCCCGACAATGCGAAAGAGTTGTGCAAACTTGAGTAGCAGCGTCAAACCAGAGGTCAACGCCTTTCACTGTTCGGACTCCAGCCACCGCCATTTGAATCGTTTTGAAGTTCGAATTGACCTGAGAGTTCGTCGTCAACGAACAACAAACAATGGTACAAGGCCTCTGGTCGGGTGGTTTGTTTGGCCCCACTGCCATGAGCGAGCAAATCTGGTGAGCTCCAGATTTCTTGGGCAGCACCGTTGTTCCAGAAGCCACACCAGGATCAGTGAAGAACACGAGATCGCCGTTGTTACATTCCTCTCCTTTGTAATAGCGGACGCTCACTCCGGTCGGGACAGCGCGCCACGAGATTCGAGTCATAGGGCCCCGTCCGCCGCAGTTGTCGAAGGTATCGCAGACATTGGTACTAACGTCGAAACACAAACTGATTCCGTCAACAGTAGTGATACCTGCCACCGCCATCGTTGTCCGTCCAAGTGTTATCGGGAAGACTGATGTGGTAAATTGAGAAGTGATGAATGGGGACAGCTTGCAAATTGAAAGCAAACCTTTTTAGAGCAACATATTCACTTGAAATGTTGGATGGCACACTAGCCGGAAATTAATACGATGTGGGCGGCTTGTGCGGCTGCACTTCGTAACTTGCTTCAGGGTCGTGCTGGTGAAATATACACGTACCTACTCGATGAGTATTTTCAGAAACCTATTATTCAAGACTAACGAGAAATGAACTGTACATGGTTATGTCTTTTTAACTGACGTAGATTGCAATCCAAAAAGGACTCTAATAGCTTTGAATTTATTGTAATGTGATGGCACTCAATTGATAATCTCAAGAAAAGAACCTACAAGCATGTAGCAATCGAGTTCTGACAAAAGAAAAGCATTAAGCAGAAGTCGAGCTTGCGTTGATGGAGTTGATGGGATTCAACCAGTTGGACGATGCGTTTCCTTGGAGTGTTGGCAAGATGGTCACAGAGGCGCCTCCGACAGTTGAATTGTCGTCCGAGCTGTTGGTTGCGTTCGATACCTCCAGTAATTTGTCCAGATCAGGAAAACACTCGTTCACGATTCCCCCAACGGCGTACTGCGAGTTTTCCAGCACCATCAACGATCTGATAACTGCACCAACAGGCCCGAGGTTGAACGCGTGCGAACCGGAAGCTCGAGACAGATCCGTTGTATAGACGACCTCACCTTCACAGTCATTCTCCTTGAAGAACGCAGCCACTGCGAGTTGAGGAAGGCGTTCCCACAAAACACTACTTGCTGTTTCCCAACCGGGACAACCGGAAATCGTGACGCAAACTTGACTTGGGGTGTCGAACATGTAACTTTTGCGGTAAACCGTAACGATTCCTGCTCGAGGATGGAACGAGTCGAGCATTATTGCAGGATGTACGTTGGCCAAAGACAATTGATGAATGGCTTTGAACTTGTTTCTTGGCTTATTTGCAGAATTCTCAGTGGTGTAAGGGCTCATATCGGGGCTAACCAAACTGGATGCTGAGACTGTCTTAATATTGAATACGTACACCCGGAAGACGTGGGTCTCATCGATAACTCGCCAGCTTTATCGAACAAGCACCATCTAGAAGTCAAAATTCGGGTGATTGAACTACGTTCTTGGAATGTGGCTCCAACGTCGGTGAAAAGCGATTGTTGAGGTATTGAAAACTACGATATTGGGTTTCTAGCAATAGCAGTATATCCCTCTAACTTCACTTAAAAGGGATATTACGTAGTATTTTCTGTGTGAGATCCATTGTGCTACCATCGCTTATCGAGTTTGATCTCTTCTAATACCCCGATTTATTAGGATAAGCTGCATCACTGTCCGAGTTTGGTAGGATGTCGAACCAATTCGCCGACAGATTTGACGCTGATTCTCCTACTTCGCTTCAATTTGCTGTAGTATTGGACAGATTTGTGCTCTCACATTTACTCACAACTCCGCTAGTTGCGTAGCGCGAGTTTTCAATCACCAGCAACGAGCGAACCGTGTCTCCCTCTTTTCCGTTTCTGGCAAGTGCATGTGAATTCGACTCTGAATTCTTCGAGGAACTATGCATGTCGGCCGTCGCAGTTTTCCTCCTCATAGAAATTGACATTTGCTTCGTCCGGAACTCTTGCCCACTTGACGCGTCTTGCCCTTGACCAGAGGAAAATGTAATACAAACTTGAACAGGAGCGTCAAACATCAAAACTTTGTTGACTATTCGTTCAGGTACCGTGAGAATTCCTGCTCGAGGAGGACCCATCTTGCAATGCTCAGAGAAAACAAAATGAAGCCGTTTACGACTGAATTGCCCTTATGACGTCTACAGAAAAATAAAGAATACATGGAGGATTGCACCATCTACTACAATAAATCCGCAGGTTGCAGCATTACATGTAGCACAAGACTAACCAAAATAGGATGTCAATTCGAATGTATTTCCTCCGTGGCGACAACATCATATCTGAGCGATTGCTTTGTAAAATATCTCGTCTGATTCTATACGATTTTCCTCGATCTACAAACCTATCTTCTTTGGAAACTCAAATATCACCAACCGAGACGTC
>KV742707.1:0-15042 GCA_000468175.2 Phytophthora cryptogea
TGTTTGGTTGATGATCCGGACGCAGTCGGTGGACGAATTCCACCGGAAGTGCCAGGTCTAGCAGACTCAGTTGGTATTTCAAAGTCATCGACCTCATCCATGAGCATATCGGACTCCATAACCCCTCGCTCCACCAACTTGGAGATGAGTTTCTGTCGAGACGATCGAGCAAGTGCATCCAAGAATGGTGTGGCTGCACTACGAGCCACTTGCATCGTATCGGCCACAATTTGCAGCGACATCAGTCGCACGTTTTGGTCTTTGTGCTCACAAACCTGCAACGCTAACTGCAGTACATTTCGTATTGGTAGCAGACCTTTTTCACCTGCAGAGCTTTCTTGGATGCCAAATTCCAGCATCAACTTGGACACGAGAGCCATTTTGTTGGTCAAGTAGGTCGCTGAAAGTGCCTGCGGAGACGAATTTCGGTCGCACGCGATCAGTTCTTCCAGTAAAAACACTGGACCAATGCACGAAGCTTGTCTCGATAAGAGCAGCAATGCGTCTTCTGTTGTCACGTGCAGCCGGTTCTTTGAGTAGCCAAGTTTGACAAGAAGTCTTGGAATTAATGGACGAACGAGATCGTGCATGACGGCCACATCGGACGAAGCAGCCACAACACTGTCAAACGCAATGCTGACCTCCATCAAAAGCGATACACCCGCCTCAAAAACCGAGTTCACTCGATCTTGAAGCGCCTGCATGAGTGTCGTCTGCATCGCACTCACCAACGTGCGTTGAGATACAGCAGCATTTGTAGTTTGACTATCGAACGAAAGCTGACGCGACTCAATCAAAAACTGCACATAGCTCAGTGCCTCAACTCGAGGAGCCCACGCATTTGAAAACAAACATCGCGTCGCTTTTTCCCCGAAACAAGTCAACATTTCCACTGCGAGCTCTTTGTTCTGTTCTTGAATTGGTTCTGCGTATGGTAAATCGTCTTCTCGTTGGGATGCTTTGCTGCGGGGAGAAAGTGTAGCAGTAGGAACGTCAAATGCAGCAGAATTGACGTGTCCGATACCATTTTTGCCATTCTCTGCTCTCTCCGAAGTTTCATCCGTTCGAATCGACAAACGTTTGCTCTTCTGAAGAGCATTCTTGAGACCAGTGTTGATTTTAGCCTGGATTGAAGGCTTCAATTGCTGATTCTGCTGCTTGAAAAGGGACTCATACCAGCTTTTCGTGTGCTCATAAATCGCATCAGGAGCTCCCTTCATGTCTGCATGAAAACAATAAAATCAACTTCCTTAGTGAAGAAGTGAAAGTCTTTACTACATAGTTCGACGTACCTGATTCTTCACATCGAATGACGAGACACTGCACCAGTAAATCGATTGATGCTGTTCGCACGTGGACACTGGAGTTTTCAAGAGCGAGCATGCTGATTTTCATGGCATTGGCAAAGCTCAATCCACTCGCTTTTTCTTCCATTCGGTACTGGTTCGCGATGGCGTTCAGAATTTTAATCGCTACGAGTTGGTGACGCCAAGAAACGTTTGTGTTAGATGCGGACGGACCAGCACTATTCGTTTTGTTAGGCGATACGAGCGGAATTATTGTAGAAGACGAGATCATCATTTGAGAGATCTGCGACGTCAAGTATCGTGTGATGTCGACACTTTTACAGATCAAGAAGAGCAGCGAGGACACGGCTTCACTCGAGTCTTTTTCATTCGATCCGGCGCCACGGAGCAACAACGCACTCGCGATACGTTGAATCGCAGGACGGTCTTCGTGGAATGATTTCGTGTGGAAGTCTTTCTCACTCATAGCTGCGTTGAACGCCACTTTCAATAGGGACGTGCAACAACTCGACGCCACTTGGGTCACAGCATCTTGCAGCGCCATCTCCATCATGAAACACGCTCCGTCAAACAACTTGACGAGGTTTTTGCCCTTGAACACGTTCTGGAAGCACATACTGGCATCGGTGATAGCAACCACACGGGTCTTCCACGTCTTACTTCGAAATGATCTTGCAATTTCAGCTCCAAACGCGTTCTTCACGCTCTCCATTCCCTTTTTGTGCTGTTCATCGCCTTCAAATTCGGCATCTTCATCGTCATTATCTCCATGATCTCCACCTTCCAGCTCATTATCTCCGTTGAGCTCTGCGCCATATTCCTCTGGTAGTAGCAATGACAACACTGCACTATTGGCCACATCAGCTGGAGTTTTTCCTTCTCCGTCACACGCGTGAACATCCGCCCCAGCTTCCATCAACAATTTCACGATACCTGGATGATTTTCAGCACTTGCAAAATGCAGTGGCGTCTTGCCATTTCTCCTGGTTCCGGACAGTTCAGCATTGCACTCGACCAAGAAATTGGCGACACCTTCATGGCCTTTGAAGCAGGCGATCTGCAACGGCGTGAAAATGCCCAAATCTCCATCTCTCGGGACGATATCGCTGCGATCACTATAGTCCGTGTCGATATCTGCTCCATTGGAGATCAACCACTTGACAAGCGACAAATTGCCACTACTCGCAGCGTAAAACAACGGCGTGTGTCCGAAGGCGTTGATTTCATTCAAGAAGGCGTTGGCCATTCCGTCACACATGAGGAGGTACTTGCACGCTTCCAAGTTGCCATTGTCACAAGCATAATGTAGCAGCGAGTTGTTGGTTTTCACTTCCACTATGGTCTCAATGGCTCTCTGAGAGGCTTCATCTTGATCTTGCAGCACCACTTGCAAATAGTCTCGAACCGCCTCGAAATCATCCTGTTGAGCAGCTTGAAACAATTCCTTCAGAGTGAGCACTTGAGCATAGTTCGAAGCCATGACGTCCGTGAAAAACACTCTCGGAACACCAAACTTGTGCCTTCTCGGAAGTGAAATCTTGCACTGACGGCTCGGATGCAACGGACGCGACCACAGGAACAGACGGAGACTATTTTTCACAATTGTTCGTTAACTTTGCAACGCCTGACAAGAACAGGTACAGTAGTTTACACGAAACTAGAATTTCAGAGCTTTGGAGTTGGGCAGTTAGTACATCTGGACCACGTTCACAGGTCCGATACTAGGAACCAACATCACTGTGGCAAAATATTTGGACGACGTTTTCTCTGCTAACCACAATGAGATCTGGTCGAATCTCGCCACCGTCTTGCTTTGGACTACGTGCTTTCGTGTGGTGTTGCTACTTGCACCACGATTGTTAATCATTGAATCCTCTCAATAGACAACTAGCTTGTGATCGCGAAGACTCGTCATTTGAATTGAAAGAAATATCGAGAGATAGAGTGTGCAAACACTAAAACGTTATGCTATGATCAAGATTAGGATGCGGTCATCGAATTCAATCCCAGTGCCCACCACTCTGTCACAAATCGAATGCATTCTATAGGTTTCGGGGGGAGCGGATTGTAATTTTCCCATGTCAAACTATGAGGGAAAGGCAACAGCGTTGACGTTTATTGCAGCAGTTTTCGAGATAACGCTTGGTGAACCGGATAAGCAACATGTCATTAATGCTGCGTTGTTCAGTGAGCCCACACAGCTTTCGAGGGGTGGGTACTATCTCGACGTCACTTTGCAATTTTCCCTCCGCATTCACTCAAGAAAAAAAAGGTGAAGGACGTATGCGTAGTTTCTTCATCTTTCTGCTGCAATTGTCATGAACTCGGCTGTTGTGCACTCGGAACAAGCTTCAACTTTGAAGACGAATGCGGTCGAGTCTGGGCTTCTGAAAGCTGGCAAGCTCGAACAGTTTGCAACGAGAAAACTATTGAGGTCGCACGATGTGGTCGACGATGAAGAATACGATGGTGAGGAATATTCGAGCGAGCGAACATTTCCAGACACGAGCAGACTTGCAGAACTGGCGTCGAAGTTCGGAGTCACGCAAAAGCTGTCTAACAAACTGTGGCTGAAGGCCCGTGAAAATCCAAACGAAGTGTTCAAAACGTTAAAGCTCCTCGAAGCTGGTGAACAGCTCGGTGAAACCCCACAGTGGCTCAAGTATGTCTAGGCATACCGGAAGACGATGAACGATGGCGTCGGGTTTGCAAACTACCAAGTCTACTTCAAGTTGCTTGACGTTGTGTCAGAAGCCAAGGTGGTAACACTGCTACAGTCGCTCAAACAAGTCCCAGAATTCAAGTCTCTTGCAACAGGAGTGCAAATTACCCAGTATTATGCATGGTTCCGACTCAAAAGCAAGGATGTTGGGGGTGAAGAACTTTTGGGGTTATCACCGACCCACTCGATGTATACAATTCTGGAAGGGTACGCTAAGGTGCACGCAACACGCTCAGCAGCGTTGTTGCGTACGTAAAAGTAGCGATCAGTGGTGCAGTCGCCGAACTTTACTACTACCTTGCCATATAGCAACAGGCGACAACATGTTTCTTGTGCTTCTTGTATCATTCCCTTGATATGCACAGTGTGAATTTCACACAGGATAGGGTCTTCTCCTTCTAGGTTTTGTTTGGCAGTGAAAGTAGATCAATGATTCGGTTCATCTGAGGTCGTTGCATTGGATTCGGTTGTAGTAACATCCGAATGAGAGAGCGCGTGGAAGCACTCGTTGCAATTGGGACGTTTTGTAGGAGTTCACCGATTGTCTTGGAATGAAAAGTGAGTGGTGCAGAGTTTCGAATCGGTTGATTTGGAGTAGATTGCAGCAGTTGTTGACGCTGCCAAATGAAAAGAGCTTCACAAAGTGCACATCCGAGCATCCAGGTGTCGGCTTTCGCGGTGATTGGAAATTCGTTTACAACTTCAGGTGGCGCGTAGTTGTAGTTGAAGCAATCGTGCATGTCGTATGTCTTGAGATTGTCGGTATCGAAGTCGTGTTTCCAGGATAATAACCCACTGATCTTCACGTTGATGCACTGATCGTCTGTGTTGCCGTTGGTAGCTATGTAGATATTCCCTAGATTGACATTGAGATGCACAAGTCCGAGACTGTGCATCGCTGCGAGCCCAGACGCCACATCTCGAAAGACACTTCGCAAATGCTGCTCCACCTCAGCAAACTTTACGCCTTGTTTGGAGCCTTCAAAGAAGGTTTTCCGATAGTGAGCTAGCCAACTTCCTCTTTCAAAATGCTCGGACATAACAAACACCACAGGCCAGCACTCCACCAACAAACCAAGCTCCGAAAACAATTGGAACATGTGCTTGTCTACTGATGTCACCCTCGCAACAAAAGGGCTTCGCAGTCGTTTCTGCATTAGTGAGGTTTGTTCAAAGAGATAATCTGCCATTTCTTCAGTCCGACAAGGTATCGTCTGAAGCACAAGACGCTTTGTCGTTGTATAAGATGTCACTGCCTTGTCAGTCATTGCAAGAACCATCTTTTGAGGAGGAGAGAAGGACAAACAGCGTTCGAAGTTGAGACGCGTGAGAAATCCGGACGGGTTTACGCAGTGTTCAATTAATCGGATCAGGGCATCGTGTGCTGCATCTTGAGCTCGCAATAGAGGACGTTCAATGCTTCGACGATTTCGTTCTAGCATGATTCGCATATGACGTTCCTCGGTGTACATCGTTTTCCGCTCTTGCTCTTCCTTTTCAAATACCTTTACGCGTTCCTGAACATCCGTAGCTGGTGGGCCTTTAGTCCGTTTTGCAGATGGCCTCGGCGCTTGTTTCTTGTGAATTCGACGTTGTGGTTTACTACTCGTCGATAATTCCTTGATCATTGTCGATTCAACTAACATGACTAGACATATCAACGTTTCTTGGACAGCAATTAAATCTTCATTGACATTTCCTTGATAAGCACCGAGCTCATACTTCGCCGGTTTGCTGTTTTCTGCTGCTGAATCAACTATTTGCTTCCCTTCATCAGGTTCATTAGCTGCTATGCCATTCTGTTGGTCTCTCTCGTGAACAAAACGCAGTTCTTCATCTTTTACCCGTGATGCGTGGATTGTGGGCCAGTGACTACGGAATTCACTTTCAATTTCCTCCTGCTCTCTCCTCCACAACTCCCATTTTCTTCGTCGGCACAAGCAGCAAAAGACCGGCAAACTTTCCTCTAAACGGATGAGTCGATGATGGTGATTCTTCTCCCATTCCTCTTTCGATGCCACAAGACTCTCCCCTTCAGCGCCAAACCCTCGACGTTTTTCTCGACTTCGCAGCTCTTGAAGCTGGGCCTCGTGTTCTTTCAATACGGCAAGCTCGTGTTTAATTTTCTTTGCTGACATGATCCCCATTCGTGCCCGAGCAAGACTTACACCACTAYCAGAGGAAGCAKCAGTGAGTGTAGCTTCGATATCATTTTCTGCGTCTTCAACTGCTGCTTTCACACCAGCATAGTGATYGAACACCTCCTCAATAATTGTAACAAACTCGCGAAATTCTCCTGCAGTGATCAGCCGTGGACCTTCAMCATCCTTTTTGCTCGTATGTGCCACAAAGTCAATCAAGAATCGCTGCAACTCGCTAGAACCAAGAAGCTCAGCGAGTCCTCGCACTTTTGCAGCATACTTCTGAGGTTTTCTGTAGTAAAATATCAATAGTTAGCAAGAAAGAAATCAATTGCTGGACGCAGCATCACAACTTGGCTTACTCCTTTGAGAAAACGCCGAACAATATCTGAAGCAAATGCAGTTTCCCCGATCCTGCTTCATCAATCGTTGTGAATACTTTCTGAAGATTCTTTTCGTACTTCACCTTGGTCCGATTCTCTTCAGCTGCCATTTTCTCTGCAATTTCAGGCTCGACTTTCATTTGCATCTCTTTCTTCCGCTCCATCATTTCCGCCAGCATCTGTGGCGTCGTTAACAGTAAAATCCGTTGTCTCTGCAGCTCCGTACTACACAAAATCTTCCCAAGCAGAAACTTCATTAAGTCGGATCGAAAGTTGATCAACATTTGCTGATGGCGTTGCAGCGATTCCACTTTCGCATGATGTTGACGACGAGCTCGACGGATTGCTCGTCGCTTTGCGTCACGCTCTAAATCACGTTCTTGTTGCCATTGTCGCGATTCCTCAGCCGTGAAAAGACTCCCCACATCTCGACATTTTTTATCTTCTTCTTCTGATACCGCAGCCGTCCCAGCCTCCGTCTTGGGTATCAGCAAGTTCAAATAAGTTTTTAGTGTACGATCCCGAAGATGTTTCTTCTTCTTCTCGTCTTTCGCAAAATTCTTCTGAGATCGCTTTTCCGCTGCTGGGGACATGAACTTTCGTCGGATTTTGGGTCGTTCCACTTTTTCCTCAATGGTTTCCACGAGTTTCACGGCCACGTCAGCTACTGCTACTGCAATAGTGAAAATACTGAATTGTTCCTTTACGGATTCGTTCTTCTTGTGAACGTCTTGAAACTGGTTTGGAAGTTGTTCCTCTTCAACTGGATATTCATTTTCTTCATCGGGTAATTCCCAAACGGATTCTCCCGTGATACTGTTGTAGAAGTAGAGATTTCCATACTCATCCGACTGCACTTGCCACTTGGTTAGCGTCTGCGTCGCCATGCCGTCACACCGATAATAGCCAGTACAGAAGAAGAAAACACTGGGAAGTTACACGTGGCACATCAAACATGAGTTCTGCAGCCACGACGTTATTGTCGTTCCTGTTTGTGGGGGCCCTTTGGGGATGTACCAACCCTCTTATTAAACGAGGTATTGGTGGTTGCATTGAGGTGGCTCATGAAGTGGACGTTAGAGGACTCAGAGTGTGTTTTATTTGGTTTTGGTGAATTAGGAAGCAATGACGACGTCATGTACACTCGCAAGGACAATAGTGTTGGGGAATTCGTGAAGCAATTGGTGCAGTTGGTCAAGAATTGGCAGGTGAGACGAAGGAACGTACCTCTGAGGGTTGAGAAGTGGTGATTTGAGACTGATGATAAACTGTTGTTTGTTGTTTTGATTTCTCTATTTTGTAGTTTGTGCTGCCGTTTGCTTTGAACCAAAGTGGATCGGTAGTGTACGTCTATCTATTGGGCTCAGCAGGTTCGTCTTGGTTTCTTACTGGAGTCTTTAGATGATACTTTTTACTTTTAGGTGGCAATGTATTGGTTTTGATGTTTGGAACTGTGTGGTTTCCTCTTTTGCAGACATTTCGAATGCTGTACCCATTTGCAACTCGTTGACTTTCGTCTTCACGGCCATCACGAGTCGATTGCTGGGAGAAAAACCTCAACGTCCTGCCTGTACGTATCAACCAAACTCCATTCCCTGCCATCCATTCATTCCTCAATTTCTAACTCCATTTTTCACGTTGTCTTTGCATCTTTTCACTATCAATTTTCATATTGCAGCCACATACACTGGTATGGTGCTCATTCTCTTGGGCGTCGCCATTTGCTTCAACAGCAAGCAGGAACTCTCGACGTAGAGTTCAAGTTGCCGTGAATTACTAGCCACACGTCGCAACCCATACAAATTCCCATATAAAAACCGGTGGCGCACCGGATGACGTGCCGCTACTAAATCACAAAATCACTTTTCGACGCAAAATCATAATCAAAAGAGACCAAAAATGGGCAGCTCTTCCGATGAAGACGATGGCGACTACGTACCTGAAGGTGCCATCTCCCTAACATCCTGCGCAATAATTGTACTGAATGAAATACAATAATTGCAATATATAGCCGAGGAAGTGGACGACGAACTCGAAGAGGAAGACGCCGCGGAGGACGCGCCCAGCGTCACGAAAGACTCGCACGTGGACAAACTCTGGGAAGACATCAATGTGTCCACCGCCGTCTCCAAGCAGGCGGCAGACAAGACGGCCAAGGTTTGGCACAATTCACAAATAAGAGGACCATTTTGGTCCAGAACTGAAATTTTGATATGGACTATTTTGTAGTTGCTCAGTGGATTGACCAACAAGACCAAACGCTCCAAGGACAAGAAGAAGAAGAGGAAGTTGCAGGAATTTCAAATGCCCATTTTGAGTGTGGACGTGAAGAAATCCAGAAAAGAAATGGCCGATGTAGCCATTTCCAGTACCCAAAAAGTGGATCGGGTGGTCAAGTTTGCTGGGAAAGAGTACAGTGTGTCCACAAGTGCTGCAAGTGAGACTGTGGGTGCCGCCAAGTCTGCTAAAAAGGGCAAAAAGGGTCTGGACAACGTGTTGGCGTCACTGGATGAACCCAAAAAGGTCTCGACCATGGAGAAATCGTCGCTCGACTGGGATAAATTCAAGGAAAAGGAAGGCATTGAAGACGAGTTGACGCAGTACACCAAGGACGGGTACGTGTGGTGGTTGCTAGTGACTTTGGAAACTTGAATGCTGAAAGGTATTGTTGTTTTTGATGATGTGTAGTTTTATTGAGAAGCAGGAGTTCCTACAGCGGCTGGATCATAAGCGGTTCGAGATTGAAAAGGCCGAGCGTGACAAGCAGCGCAAACTGCAGCAACAGAAATGAAATAGACCATGACACGGCAGAAACGAACTGCCCATCGTATGAAAGCGAAAACAAAGTCTTTAACAGTGCCTGAAAGCGAGCTTGCGCTCTTGCATCTCTCGCCATGTCTAATCCACATCCATCGGGATGACATCCGGTGCCGTGTTGTCCTCTCCTCCTTGAGCGGAACCGTTTGCTGCACTAGCGCCAGCACCAGCGTCATCGACGGCATTTCCTCGTTGGTCCTTATCGTCTCTATAAAACTCCGCCTCATGCTGCCGCTTTCCGTCGTTATCCGTTCGTGAGTCAGGGTCTGCGGCATCTTCGTCCTCTTCACGGAGCATGTGCGTTGGGGGTGCCTGGCTCATCTGAACACTAGGCGCTCCCGTTAACGCGCGCAGATTTTCAAGGATTTTGATCCTGCGTGAACAGAATATTACGGTTAATCAAAACATTCGGGCAAAGGATCAGGAGCCAAGAAGCGAGTTACGTACTTGCACTCGTCCAGATACTCTCTGGAATTAGCGTTCTCAAGATCCGCGTCCGGCTCCAGGTGCAGCTTGAAATTCGGAGCATAAAACTCGAAGTAGTCGTTGTACGGAATGTTGTTGGACACTTCTTCATCAAGCAGGATTGACGTCTCGTATGCCCATGCTCGAGAGACATTACGAATCGTGTAGCCGCCGCCTCCAAGCACCAGCATCGGCAGTCCGAAGCTTTTTACAAACTTCACACACTCTCCGTGGCCTAATAAACAAAGTACGAGTTAGCGCCAAGCCATTCCTGGTACCTGCGAGTAATTCGCTGAGCCTACCTCGTGTAGTGACGTTAAAGCAGCCAAGACGATCTCCCGTGAGCGAGTCGGCACCGCACTGCAGCACCACAGCCGATGGGCTAAACGTCTCCATAACCTTTTCGATCACAGGCTTGAACACACTCTCGTAACTTTCGTCGTTGATTCCGCTCAGCAAAGGAAAGTTAACTGCGTAGCATTTGCCGTTCTTCGTGCCAATATCCTGTACGCATCCATCCCATGAGTACCAATACAGTAGCCAGACACACACAAGATCCAGAACTTTACCTTGATGTCTCCCGTGCCCGGGAAAAAGTCTCCGTACTTGTGGAACGACACAGTCATGACGCGGTCCGTGACGTAAAACGCCTCCTCCACGCCGTCGCCATGGTGTACATCAATGTCAATGTACAGCACTCTCGGGTGGTACTTGAGCAGCTCCAGAATGCCCAGTACGATGTCGTTGACGTAGCAGAATCCCGATCCCTCCGATTTCTTGGCGTGGTGCAGTCCTCCGGCCCAGTTGATGGCGATATCGCATTGTCCATGGTTCAAACGACTCACCGCATCCAGAGTTCCTCCCGAATAAATCTGACAGAAGTCGAAGATGCCGTCGAACACGGGGCAGTCTGTCAACTCGCCCAAGTTGACTAAAAACACAAAAACAACATTAATCATCTCAAAATTTGAGCAGCATTTCGTCCAACTCCCGTACATTTCTGCAGCTCCGGAGCCAAGTCCTTCTGGTTACTAGGACTGACCCTCTGCAGGAAGTCAATGTAGTCTGGTGCGTGGAAGTTCTTGATCTCCTCAGCCGAAGCAATATGGGGCTCCTACAAAAAGTAGAACAAAGGTAGAGTGAGCACTCTACCGTTTTCTAAAAATAGATTTCACTTGGTTTTTGTATACCACATACAAAAATGTCCATTTTGCGGTACAAGTCGTAGTTCACCACCAAGTGATGGGCCAGTTTCATGCGATGGGGCTTCATGGGGTGACCCGGGCCATAGTAGAAGTGCCCTTCCTCGGCTGGTAGAAGGTAGAACGAGACAAGGTAGGGCGTGAGACACGGTGGGGGTAGAACGAGAGGGAGAGGGTGGCCCTACGTACGGTGGTAGAAGTATGACACGCGCTTCTTGGTGGCGCTGGCCATGATGGTGTCGAGTGGCGCCGTTGGAGTCAAGCGCCGTCGTCGCGGGAACTCTACCTTGCTTTTTGTATGAACAAATCCCGTGGGACGGGTGTAAAACCCGCGGGTCGGCTGTACCCATTTCTATCCTAGAGATGGCTACACTTAAACAGATGTAGCCATTTCTAAATGAAGAGCTGCTGAGGCCCTTGTTCATGTACAAGCATGCGTTCTGTACTGAAAGCCAAAACATCTTCTATTGGTCAAACATCCAGGGGTACTGTGTACCAGTTTGGGTCTGTTGTGTTCGCTGAAGACGACAGTACATTTTGTGATAGCGTGGCCTAGTCAAGATTGACGCCCAAAACGTGTATATTATTATAGTTGAGTGGTGTCATTGTTCGGTTTGCTTGATAGGCGATAGATCTGGAACGACGTCCTAGCAGCGTTACATGCAAGCCAAAATCTCTGCCAGGTTGTGTAGTTGATTAAGTTTTACTTTCAAGTGCACGTACCTTTGTCGTTTGCAAGCTCCAACTACTCATCTCTTACTCGCTGGAAATTGCAACTGGCAGCTGACAGCGTAAACTCTGGTGGTAGATTTGTTGTTGCCATCCGAAAACACGTTATGCGGGATCATTATTCTCCCATCACAGAATCCATGTTGTTTACAGTCATATTTATTGGCGTTTTTCGAAGGCCATACATAATCCAGTAAGTTAAATAAAAGTCATACATGTACTGAAGTACAGTGCATGCGCACGGCAGCAGTGACTACTAGGGTAGTTGGGTTTTAAAGTACCTGTAGCACCCTCTGAGCACCCTCATTTTTACTACCATTGCTCGTCAAGCATGGCTTATCGAGACCTTCGATAGTATTTACTATTGTCTTCAGCGCTGAAGATGAACTGGCGCTAGTTTTTCAGTCGCTCAAGCAAGTCCCGGATTTGAAGACGCTCGCGGAGATGATGCAGCGTTACCAGTTCGAAACGTGGTACAACAGCAAGAGATGGCCTCACGAGATTGCGGTCTTGTACGGTGTTCGAAACGGTGTACCTCAGCTTTCAAAGACCGACCCCATTTTCAAGGTGCTCGACAGCTACAGCTCGCTTGTTCTATCATACGTCGGGAAAGGGATTACTAAAATTCACGAGTGAAGCAGCTCATTTTTGAATTGTAAGCCACTGTAAGTGTCTGCCATTTCAAATACATCACGTGTTTGCTTTCTTGACCTTAGCACTCGTGTGTGGTGAAATTAAAAAGTTACGCAATTACAACTCTCTTAGTAGCTCGAGAATGAACCTGTGTTCACCATCAAGCAAACCATAGTCTCCTTTCGTATTGTGTCACAATTTATGAAATCAAAATCGGCATCTCCACTAAGCTAAAGCATTGAGTCACACACTCATCGTCTCTCTACTGCCCCACCACCTCGATCACAATCTCGCCCTGAGCGTGGACTCCCAGCAGCTTTTCGAACACGTCCGACACACTCTCCAACCGATACACCGAATCGATCACCGTCTTCAGCTTACCAGCCTAGGCCTACTTCGTCAACTGTTCCAGATATTCAAAAGATGATCTGGTGCAGGGTTGCTCCCATGGGCGACTTGGCGACATCAGGCACCTGGCCCAGCGTCACAAATACACCGCTCCCGGGCCTCAACACCTTTTGAGCCTCCTCGTCACACGACCCATATCAAAGTCGTAAGGTTGTCGAGTAGATAGGCACTCTCGTCGTTCCTGAGAAGTAAACCTTCTCCGAAAGACATGCTGCAGTGCAATGGGCCTGCCAATTGAAGTGAACGAACAGCACTCAGGAACTAAAACGAGTGGGATCGTAAGCATCTGAGTAACATGCACACAGACCACGAAATCCATAAGGCATCGTTGGGCTGAAAAGCGGACCAGTTGAATTAGACGACAAATGGAGGCCTCTCGTGGTCACCTCGACGGGGAATATCGTGAAGGCGACGCAAGCTGGCTTGTGTTGGGGCCAGGAAACTGTTCTTTGGCCGAGCTGTCGTTGGCGTTCTCCTAATCATCTGAGTAGTCGAAGTAGAGATATCGACGGCTGCTCCTCTACTGCGCGCCCACCTGGCAGCCTGACGCATTGCATCACGTTGTTGCACCTGCGTTTGGCTTGGGCGCCGAGAAGTAGTTGTGATCCGGCTTGGTCGTCTGGCACTGAATTGGGGTGTATTCATCTGAAGTAGAGAATCAAAATCTGGTCGGTGCGGCTTGGACGGTGTCGTAGGTTTGAGTACTGAGCGAGGTGTCCTCGGTCGAGACGCAGCGGCAGTCGGCTCGCTTGGCGGTTGCTCATGGGTAGCAAGCCCCGCATCCTCTTCTTCCTGTTCATGGTGGCTGGACGAGACGAGTGAGTCCAAAATATCGTAGCTTGTAGGAGTGTTGCTTTCATGTTGCATTTGCTTCGGTGTTGTCACAGTCGTTCGGTATGAAGAGCTTGCTCCGCGTTTATCAGTCGACCTGATCCCAGCACTAGTTGGTCTCTTCTTGATTGCCGCCAGCCTGCGTCCATCGACAGCAGCGCTTCTCGAAGCAGACCGCGGCTTCACTCCTTCCTTCTCCTTCCTCGCAGAATCTCGCTGCTGCAGTTGCAACTGTTGCAGCAACTTCTTTTGCCTCACTCGGATTTTCTCCGACAAGTCCAATGACTCTTGCAATGAATCACAATGTGCCTTGAGCTTCTCGTACGCCTTTTTGCTCTTCACAGCATCCTGACACTTCTTCTCCGCCGCTGCGAGCGCTCGCTTCGTCCTCTCCAGCTCAAATCTCAGCTGGTCCCTCTCTGTCGTCACATTATGCAGCTCTCTCAGTGTCTTGACCGCGCTGTTCTGTGCGTGACCTCTCCCTGAGACGGACGCCTGTTCCTTATTCTCTCTCCGTCGTTTTTCCACGGCTCTAGGCGTCTGCAGAGCACCAAAATCCACCCACACATACATCAGCCTCTGCTCTTCCCTCTCCACCCCTTTGCAGCATTGTAGCAGCTTTAAAAGCCCACCTTATAGCTCTTCGCCTGCTCCGGCCTCTCCTGGGGCGTAAACATGAAACTAGAAGCGTCCAGCGACGTGTTTCGACTGCTGTTGGCGCGCAATTTCAGCGTGAGACTGGCCACGTCCTTCTGCAGCTCCTCCAGCCTCGTTTCGAGCCTGTTTCGCCGTCTAAAGTGCGAATGCGCGAAGTTCCAGGCTTCGTCCTGCGCTTTGCTCTCGTCCTGCTCCTCCCCCTGGAAACGTGGGGGGTTGATGGGGCTAGGGCCGTTGCGGAAGTGCCAGTCGTCGCTGGTGGCGGCATTTGCGGCGCTCGGGAACCGCTCGCGGCGCTGCTCGGGCGTCGTGAAGGAGAAGGATGGCGAGTCCTCGGAGGACATGATGGGATTTTGAGGGATGGCGCGAATGTATCCATTTTGAAATAGAGGTGGGTGGACCACGTGGAAATGATGTGGTGGACATGAATGTAGCCATATGGGAGAGGAATGTCAAAGGCATTGCATACTTTGAGTCAAGCTCACAAGTCTTAGTGAACCAGTTTCGAGTACTATTCGCTTTTACTTATGTATGTAGTATCTAATCGGCCGTATACTTCAAACCCGGCGGTGTGGTATCCAGAGTTTGTTGAAACGACATGTATAGCTTTACGTGCACAGCACAAAATGATTGTAGGAATATGGCCCTCCATGTGTACTGGTGTACAGTACTTTCGAATGAGTGGTCTGCGTTCGATCTCTATACATTCGGATGTACTTGTATTCTCGTAGAGCTACAAAATCATGG
>AUWJ02024241.1:0-11081 GCA_000468175.2 Phytophthora cryptogea
CTGGCGATGGCTACAAAAAGGAGGGGTCACGTTCTCCCGCCTCGAGCTCCCACCCGTTTGCGCCACGGCGGTCCGCGACTTCCCGCCGCACCGCCGCGGAGTGAACACTGAGCAGACGAGCGCTGGATACCGTAAATCTCACAGCTCACTTCGGCTTTTGCATTTCCTTCGCGACGACTCCTTTTTTTTCGGCAGTTTAGGTCCGGCCTCCGTCTGACAGCCGGTCATTGCGTGCGAGCAACCGTTTCAAGTCCTCATCAGCGATTTGGGGAACGGCCTGCCCACAAGTCACTCGCTCGCCTGCTCGTCAGTTCCGCTTTCACCCGGAGCCGATCGAGCGGATTGCAACGCGTCACTTGGTGCTCCCTGCCATTGAATGGCCACAGCCGAACAGGACCGCACTTATATTATGGAAGAGCGCACCAGTTCCTTTGTCGAGCTCAAGAACGATACTCCCAAGAGCAAAGCAAGTGCTCGGCCGTCCAATAGTCGCATGTCTCGCAGTCGACAGAGCGCCAGCATGAGTCAAAGCCACGCCCGCAGCCGCGTGCACTCGCACAGCGCCAAACCCTACACGGACGAAGACGCCAACGAGACCATCTTACGAGCCAATGCGCCGCCCAATTACACGGGCGGATTCAATTGTACGCTACAAATTACTTTGTGGAAAAAAATGTTTTTGTTGACACTAACTGTATGCATTTTTGAAATGTAGCCATCATGAAACAGATCAAGGCCAAGAATTACTACACGCAGCAGTTCCAGCGCATCCAGCAGCAGACCAACATGAGTCGACTGCTCTTCTTCTCGGACGTGGCTCCAACTTTCTACGAGTCCAACTATGTAGCCATTGCCCAAGAAACATCCATCATGCGCGTGCGTGCCTGCTTCTTCATTGGGTTTGTGGGACTCCTCGCGCTCTACATGAACGAATGGCAGTCGGACAAATGGTCTCCGTCCACCGACAAAGGACGCACGGACCAGGACGAGACGGTGATCATGGCCATGACGTTCGGTGTCATGCTACCTACTTTGATGCTTGGCATCCTTGCAACGTTCACGGGAATTGGGCGCAAGTACTTGGAGAACGTCACCGCTGTGGTGTTTGTGATCGTGGCGGCTATGATGATTGCCAAGAAACCAGTGGAGAAAGCCAAGGGTCCCATTATCCCGTTGCTGATTATCCTGATCCCGATCTTCGGCATCACGAGAATGCGCTACGTCAAGTCGTGCTGCATCGGATGGGGCATTTTCTTCAGCTACCTCATCGTGATGATGTCCGTACGCAACTCACTGCCAAAACCCAAAACGTTTGACTCGTACACGGACATTTCGTACCAGGCCATTAACTACGGCATCACGGCTATCGGTGGAATGGTGTCTCAGTACCGTCAGGAGTTGCTGCGTCGTCGTAATTTCTGTCTGCAGTTGCCGTTCTCTGGTACTATGGACGCTGATGCAGTGTCCGAGATCAAGACGGACAAGTTCAGCAAGAAGACGCTCATGCACCGCTGGTCGCTCAAGTTCCGCCACCCGGAAGTCGAGGAATGCTTCTACAGTTACTGGTACCTCATCGACCCCTTCCCGTATGAGAACCCGAACTCGGGCTCGCTGCACCAGGGCGTGTTCCGTACAATCCGCTTTGCCATTTGGACGCTTCTGCTCAACCAGCTCGTGCTGCTTCTGCAGGATATTAAATTCCTCAAAGTCAAAAAGGACGATCTCGTTGACGACAGCGATCTCACATACGCGCTCGTGTTACGCTTTGGCGTGACGGTGCCCCTCTACTTTTCGGCTGCGCTGTTCATGTACTTCCTGGGCAAGGCGTTCTACGCTCGGTGGGTTAAGGAGGCGGAGGAAGCCAAGAATGCGGCATTGACAAGAGACTCGATGGTCTCGGTTGGAGTCAAGCCCAACGATGATCTCCAGAGCAAGAATGAAGTCATGACGGAAGGTGATGACACGGCTCGCATGAAGCTGGTAGTGGAGGCGGCACAGATCAAATACGCGACCAAAGACCGTGTGTTGGACGTCCTCATCAACAAGGGCGGCTACGTGCGCTCGACACAAATCTTCTCGTCGCTGGTCATTGCCAGCCACGTGTGCTGCATGGGCATTTTGCTGCTGGCTGTGTCTACGGGCAAGAACGTGGATGCGTACGAGAAGTCTCACAACGCCGCCCCCGGCCAGCCCAAGCCTGTGTACTACATGGGTTTTTTGAATGCCGTTCTGTTCGCGCACCGTTCCGGATTCCGTGTGCGCTTCATCTACGCGACGTACACGACGTTCGTGGTGGCGGTTGGAATCATCATTGCCGCGAGCAGCCTGTCGCCGACGTACTACCAGCAGTACGCCGGCTACGTCTGTGTCATCTTCCTCATGGGTATGATGATCTCGTACGAGGAAGAAAGTCTGCGTCGCTCGTTCTTCGTGCTCAAGTCGATCCGCACGCTCGAGTTTGAGGAGTGGTTCAGCGTCGTGCTGCGTATTCAAGGCTGGGTCAAGGAGCGCTTCCGCAAGAAGCTGCATGAGGTGCGGTCCAAGGGCAGCAAGGACTTTGACAGTGTCAGGAAGGCGGAGCCCGTCGCGCCACTTATCAACACGTCGGCGCAGATGGCATACGCCTCGAGACTCGGCATGTACTCGCAAATGTTCAACATCGTCATCGCCATTGCCGATGTCATCACCAGCAGCTTGTAGAGGGAAAAGAAGCACTGGGCTGTACGTGTAGTGCGTGTACGTAACGATTTCAAATAAAGACAACAGACTACCAGTCTCCAATACTCGGGAACCTGCCTTGAGCCACGAGGATTGCGCAAATGTATTTTTGGTCCATAATTTATGGGACAACAGCCGTTTCGAGAAGATTCTATTGGTCGCCTGCCTCAGCCAATGGGCGCTCGCGACGCTTCGATTTTCTCAGATCCAGGGCACTGAACTTGCCTTTTCGGCATTCGTCGAATCTCCAGATAGACCGCAAGTGTACCCCCAAGCGTACCCCTACATCATGCAGCAGGAACAGACCAGTGCCAAGCTCTGTCTGAACGGCTGCGGCTTCTTCGGCGCCCCCGGCAGCGGCGGCATGTGCTCCGTGTGCTGGAAGAAGACCATGTCGGACCGTCAGGCTGCTACGGACGTTAAAGTGGAGAGTGACGCGACGCTCAAGACGCCCGAGACGCCCAAGGAGGCTGTTGTGGCAGTTGTGGCAGTGGAAGCAGTCGAAAAGACGGAGGTCGCGAGCGTGGAGAAGGAGGAGCAGAAGCCAGTGCAGAAGAACAAGAAACGCTGCTGGGAGTGTCGCAAGAAGGTGGGACTCACGGCCATCGAGTGTCGCTGCGGCTTCGTCTTCTGCAACGCGCACCGCTACGCGGACCAGCACAGCTGCAGCTTCGACTTCAAGGCCGCGGACCGCGCCGAGTTGGCGCGACTGAACCCTGGCGGCGGCCAGTTCGAGAAGCTCGAGAAGGTGTGAGGAGCTCTGCTGGAAGACTCGTACTCGGTCAAGTGCTGACGGAGTACGAGAGAGACGCGCTGATAGGCTGCGCTTGCTGTAATATTAGGACAACGATCTGGAGTCGGAAGACGCTGGAGATTTTCTTTTAGTTTCAAATAGAATTGGCTTTGGATACTTTGACGCGTTTGAGATCGTCCTGCATTGATATGTGCAGTGATATTGCTATAGTTGGCTTTCATCTTCGATCATTGTCCTGGTAATGGCACATGGAAGTGTATTAGTTTGCGTTTACAGCCTAAGGAATGGCCTGGTAGTTCGTAGGTGGCACCTTGTCTTCGGTATCGCGCAGTTCTCGCAGTTTGCGCGAGTACCTCTCCAGCTCGAAGAAGCACCAGCGTTTGATCGGATCGGGGATGGAGCGGTAGATCCCTGGAGGCAACATGACCAACGGACTCGTCGAACGTTTGTACTCAATGTAGTCCGGGTCCAGTCCGAAGCGCTCGTCATAGCGGTCCTCTGCGAGCGGCACACCAGAGAGGTACATGAGCACCAGGAACGTGAACACGGGGCTGATGCAGCTCACGTAGTAGAACCATGTTTCACCTCCGTTGCTGCCGAAGTTGGCACTGGCGATGATTGTCACCCCCACCCAGCACAGCATCTCTCCGAAGTAGTTCGGATGACGCGAGTACTTCCACACGCCTGAGCGCAAGAGCTTTCCTTTGTTCTTGGGGTCATCATTGAACGCCGACCTGGACGTGTCAGCAGCGACTTCGATCACCATTCCAAAGGCCCAGACCACGATCCCCACAATGTCTCGAGGCTCTCCGAAGCTATTGTCGACTTGTTCGCCACTTGAATTGGCCAGCACCGTCGGAACGGAGACCAAGAAGACCCAGAGGATCTGGAAGAACCAGAAGCCAAAGAACGCCATGCAGTCGGCCCGCATCTCGTCGAACCGGGCGTCTTTGCCGCGCTTGAGCACGCGGGCGAACAGGAAGGAGCCGAGGCGCAGCGCCCAGAGCACTTGCAGACACGTGACCACGATGGCCCGCGTGTCGTACACGTCTTGCAGCAGTAACGACAGCACCGCCAACACGATGAAGTTAAGCGAGCCGGCCAGATCCGTCACCTTGTCGAATTGGCACGTGTAGGCCACAGCAAAGAAACTGCATTGCATTACGACCGTCACGCCCAGACAGATGAGCAACATGAAGCCGCCGGACACAAGAGGCTCGTCCATTGGTGTGTCAATGTGGAGAGGACAAGGAGAATTGGATAATGAAGACGACGGAGCTGTCGACCAGCGAAGGGAACACGAACGAAGCGGTGCGAAAGCAGACTAGGAATGATGGTGGAAAAGGCAACAAGTTGGGAGGTCACGTGATCAACTTCAGGTTGCGGCGCTTACTTGATATTCATGCGAGGACATCGCTCTGCAGTCTCTGTAGGGCTTTGCTAACTTGCCTCCAAAATTATTCCTAAGACCCGCCCTGTAGTTCGTTACCTGGTGTTCATCTTCGTGTTCAACGACTTCGTCTTGGCGGTCTTATCACTCCTTGACGAGGATATACACGGCGTGGATGATCCCAGGAATGTATCTGCAACGCAGCAGCAATAGGAAATGAGGTGTCCGACTGCCACGAGAGAGTTAAATGCAAGGCAAACGCACCCGAGCAGCGTGAGCAGACAGTTGATGGCAAAGTCCCTGTTGCAACCCACTTGGAAGAACACGCCGAGAGGTGGCAGCAGGATGGAGCAGATCAAACGCGGACAGTCTCCCCAGGTGATGGCCATAGCTTCTTGAGGGTCGTAGTGTGTTGGAAGTCAATTGCACAGTGAGCAAAGAGTAGTTCCCCTCAAAAGCTGTCCAACGACTCCATCTGCGATGGAGAATTTCATCGGGGACGCGGCGCAGAAGCCTTCAACTGAAAATGAACCAGGTCTCAGTTGTCGCAGTGCAGCTTTCAAGACTGCAAAGCGGCTTGGATCGTACTGTGGATGCAGCTCAAAGTGCCTTGTCATGTTTCTTCGTCCTCACTAAAAGTTCACTACGCATTGTGTTGATGACATCCCTCCCCATCCGTTGTCAGGTTTCATCCAAAACCACGAAATGCCGACTACTGAGGAGCTGACACTCGCGGCCACCCGCGTGAACTTGTGTCTGGGCGCCGAGCGGCAATTGCTGGCCCGCAACGCCCAGAAGCGCCGCCTGCCCGTGACCATCGTGACGGGTTTCCTGGGGGCAGGCAAGACGTCGCTATTGCAGCACGTTCTGCAGCATAAACTGAATCTGCGCGTGGCTTGTGCTGTGAGTGACTTGGCGGCCATCAACGTGGACGCGCTGCTGGTGGCCAATGGCTTGGCTGGCCACGGCAACAAGCTCTTCGAGCTGCAGGCCGACCCCAATAGCAGTCTGGCCGCCTTCAAGGACGCCGTGTGGCAGGTGCTCAATGAGGACGAGGATGACGCGGCGCTGGGCCACGTCGACTACCTCGTAATGGAGACCAGCGGCACCACGGACCCGACGCAGCTGGTAGCCTCAGTACAGGAGAAGTTCGGCAAGATGACGCGCGCTCGACTGGACTCGGTGGTGGCTGTGGTGGACGGAGACGCAATGGCGCAGGACGCTTTGAATGGCGTGGAGCCGTGTGCAGTGGCTGTGAGGCAGTTGAAATGCGCCGACGTCGTGCTGCTGAACAAAGTGGATCTACTGGATGAGACCAAGCGGAAGGCTGCACGAGAGGTGATCGCCAAGTACGCACCAAGTGCCCGAATCTACGAGACGGACCATGCTCGAGTGTACTTGCCTCATGTGCTGGACATCGCTCCGCCTGAAGATGTTTTCAATCTTGGCGGCGTGAGTCATGAAAAGGTGCAGGCGCAATGGAGCACGGGGCTGAGTGCGCTGAATGGAGCGCTGGCCCCAGCTCCTAGTCGACTACGAATAGAGAGAGGTGGGGAAGTGAAGAGCGAGGTGTCGCCGTCGCAGACTTTTGCTTCCGTGGCGTATGAGCGGACGGCGCCGACACCACTGGCGGCTGTGCATGAGTGGATCCAGAATCATCTGCCGCAAGGAACGCTGCGTGCCAAGGGGGTCATGTACATTGAAGAGCTGCCGAAGTATCGGTTTGTGGTGCAGCTCAGTGGAAAGCGGCGTCTCGAGGTTGAGAACGCTGGAGTTTGGCTGTCAACCCCGAAGACGCAATTCGTCGTGATCGGTTTCAGTAACAACGCCAATGTTGGAGAGCAATTTGACGAAGCTCAAGCGCTTACGAGTCTTGAAACCTGTTTAGCCAAATCGGCGGAGGAGTATGAACGCGAGAATGAGGCAACTCGTGCTGCGTGCCTGGCAAAGTTGCAAGCTGACGAGCGCTTCGATACGCTCGAGTTGTCCGAGCAAGCCACGACGGTTGAATTCCGCCTTACGTGCCCTACCTCGACGCTGGACGAGACCATGTTGCGTCACCACCATCACGTGGACATGAACGAGTTGACCAAGCGGCTAGTGAGGGAAGTGAACGCGTCTGGAGATGGGTCATTGTTGCTTTACGCGTCGAATTTGAGAGCGGAAGACGTGGAAGGAGACCAAGTGTACGCTTTAGCCTCCATCATAGGTCCTGCGTCTGTTCTCAGCATGTGGAACGAGCTTGACTCGCGCGCGAAGACGATCATCAACGAGGTCAAGCAGAAACTCGCTGGTTGTCTCTGTGGATTTTAGTCACAATGAGAAGAATGTCAACAATGAAAGACCTCAACACGAGTAGCAACTTGAATCTCCCTTTATTGATTTTCGTGGTGCTTGCATCGCTCAGCAACTCGTTCGAGGCCGAAAAGTGCAGCTAACTCACACAGATAACGTAAACGGCGTGGATGATCCCGGGAACGTAGCTGAGCAACAATTCACACACCACGTTAGCACCTTCAACTTCCAGCGCTCAGACTTCCACGCACCCGAAAATCGTCAGCAGGCCGTTGATCGCCAGGTCCTTGTTGCATCCCGTCTGTAGGAAGACTCCGAGCGGCGGCAGCAATACCGCGCAGATCAAGCGTGCCGTCTTGTCCCAATCGACCGCTGAGGCTTCTGAAGAGGAGCGGCCTTCATCTCCTTCGAACCAAGTGTCCGCGTCGTCCACAGCGTGCCCCATCGCTAGCAACTTGCGTTCTAAACAAGATCTTGGACTTTGATACGGATCCGACCGTTAGTCGTCATCGCTGACGTGAACTGACGAGCTCAACTGGCGAAAGACGAAACGGAGGAATAAGATCGTTATATTTAACTGTTAGGAATCCACGACAAGTAGCCGATAGCTCCGTTGCAATATCCGTCTTGGATGGAGAATTCCTCGCCATTGTACGAGAGTGTACACTCTTCTTCAATGTGCGAGGAGGGATTCCCATTGGACCAACGTCACTGTACGAGAGAATGACTACAGCTTCGAGGCCGTTGTTACTGGTCGAAGACACAGACGACGAGCGCCACATCTTTTAGTTCAATGCGGCGCTGGTCTATTCCTTGATTAGGATGTAGACTGCGTGGATGACGCCGGGGATGTAACTGCATTGATTAAGACACAAAAATGTTAGCAATTGCGTATCTTTTCGAGGAATAGAGCGACGAGAGACGCACCCGAGCACAGTGAGCAGACAGTTGATAGCCAGGTCCTTGGTGCAGCCGACCTGGAAGAAGACGCCGACGGGCGGGATGATGACCGAGCAGATCAGGCGAGGGATGTCTCCGCAGGTAATCGGCATCTTGGAGTGTAGTGAACTGGGACTTGCGCGGTGAATTCGAAAGTGCGAGCTCTGCGTGCGTCGGTCGGTTCTGTGGGTGACAATCTTTTCTCTCCGACTTGGTTTCAGTATGCGCTCCCTTCAAGGGGATGGGGCTGATTTGATTGGCTTCAACGCCAAATGGACCAATCCGCGGCCGCGATGTTAGCCGAAAGTATCCATCCTCGAGATTCCCAGTGTCGCAGTCGCCATATTATGGCCCATATAATATGGGATTGATGCGTGGTGCGGCCGCCATCTGATGCGGAAAAAGCGAGCACCCAACGCCAGGCGAATTTGAGACAGCGCCAGCTGACGGCGGCAATATACATGTAGTGCGGTGCTATAGGGAGAAACAAGAGTTTCCTAGCCGTCACGCCACAAGGTGGTGGCAATGATTGCCGACTTTGCTCGCCAGATTTGGCCGTGTCTCGTCATCGGTGGACTAAAACGGGACTATATCGCAAAAATTCAGTTGTGGGTTCAGTTCCGGGCGCGATGATTGGCGGGCGGAAATCAGCCTCTTTTCCGCCAATCCTGGCGGACCATTATGATATAGGTACGCTTTGACAGAAGATCGCAAAGGTGACGTCGAAGCGATTGAAAACACCATGCTAGAGATCGTTGATACAGAGTTGTGGATCATATTCATGGCAATTACTCCTTCCTACGCCCTTTTCTTCCATTGCTGATCGCTTAGACCGTGCCGTACACACCCGTCGTCTTGCCGGCCAGCAGCGCCTCATCGTCCTCTTCATCCATCCACTTGTCGCCGCCTTCACGCTCCATTTTGGCCGCCAGCAATGCAGCACCGCACGTGTTGCTGAAGATGAAGAGCGGCCCCACGAGCGGAATCATCTGCAGCAGCAGCATCTGAAAGCCGAAGCTCGTGTACTGGAACTTGCGCTGGCGGATCCAGCGTTGCTGCTGCTTGAACGTCAGACCCTTGAGGTCGAAGTAGTACAAGTGCGACTCCCACGCCATGAAGGTGCTGTGCAGCCACGCGTAGATGATGCTGCCAATGACTGGGATCAGGTGCAGCGGCAGCGAAATGATGAGCAGGATCACGTGCAGAATGGCGTCCAGACGGAAGAAGGACGCGCACACGCGCACGACGGCCGACTCCTGCGTCTCGCGGTCCACGAGGCCGCCGTAGCCCTTGTCTCGCAGCACGTAGGCGAAGATCTTGTCCTTGAAGAACTCGAGCACCAGGAACGCGTACGCGAGCGAAAGCAGGAAGATCTCCACGAGCACGAAGATGACGGCGAAGATCCAGGACAGCACGGACGGCAGCCCCTTCTCAGCCATCCAGTTCTCCTGCGGACGAAGCGTCCAGGCGAAGAGCAGGAAGACCGAGAGGATGCTGAAGGCCAGCGTCAGCAGCAGCGGGAACGCCGCCTGCTTCCACAGGTGCGGGTGGCCGATGAAGTACTTGACGCCTTTCAACGCGTAGAACGGCATCTCGGAGACTTGAGGTGCTAGAGTCCAATTGGGAAATGATAACCACTGGACTGGCCGTCGAGACCGGAGGATCAAAGGGAGCGGAGGATTTGCCAGGATACTTTTTCGTTGACACGCTCGTATCCTGTCGTGGCGCAATCTGAAGCAGCTGACGCAGGAAATCAGACTGCTTCGAGGTCTCACACGTCACAGATTGCCGTTGCTACGTTAGACTGCATTGTACTCTTTGCTGCTGCTGCTACTGACGATTGTCTCCTCTTCGTCTTGGCGTTTGAGGATGCTGCTGTCGCGTTCCAAGTCCTCGGCTAGTAGTGCCGCGCCGCAAGTATTTGTGAAGATGAAGAACGGACCGAGCATCGGAATCATCTCCAGCAGCAGCGCCTGCATGCCAAAGCTCGAGTACTGCACTTTGTAGCGGCGTATCCAGCGCTGTTGCTGCCGCAGTCCAAAGCCCTTAAGCTCAAAGTAAAACAAGTGGTTCTCCCACGCCACCACGCCTCCGTGCAGCCACGCGTACACGAGGCTACCGACGATCGGCACCAAGTGCAGAGGCAGCGAGATGAAGCCGAGCACGCCACGTGACAGGAAGTACGACGTGCACACGCGCACAGCCGTCGAGCGGCGCTCGTGGCCTTGAAGCAGACTGCCTAAGCCGCGCGCTCTCAGGACACAGGCGAAGATCTTGTCCTGGTAGTAGTCGACGCACACCGCGCCGTAGACCAAGGTGGACACAAAGAGCTCGGTCACCACGATACACAGCCCCAGCATTTCGGCGAACAGCTCCGGTACATGCTTTTCGTCCAGCCAGTCTCTTTGACGGGGTAGTGTGCGCGAGAACATGAAGAACGCGGCCGCAACGCCAAACACAAGCGTGAGCAGCAGTGGGCAGGCCACTTCTCTCCAAAGAGCTGGATGGCGGAGGAAGTACGCGATTCCTCGGAGGGTGTAGAAGACCATGGCTTCCACGCGTGGACACGAATGGGTAGATACACGAATGCATTGGTCGAAATGACACTAAGAGGCTCGCTTCGAGTGGTAAATGTTGATGATACGCAGGTATACAATGTAATACCGGTAGTCGAGCATTCCGCTTGTTGATGGGACGGTATCGTCATTCTTCGGAGCTCAAGCCTCATTGGCGCACATTTGCCACGAACTTCCATCGGAGTGGAGGTATTAATAACCACCGCTTCTGGCCCAGCGCAAAAGTATCCGTTTGCCAAGTCTCATGTGGCGCAGCGCACACGCCGCTGTCGCAAATGCCTATTAGAGCAGTCCTGAATTTGAACCCAGTTTTGAACCTAACGTTAGGTGCGAATGATGTCTTTTCTTGGTTGATGTAAAGTTCGCGCCTAAATCGCAGTTCAAAACAGAAGTTCGATAAGGTAATTTG
>KV742708.1:0-21248 GCA_000468175.2 Phytophthora cryptogea
ATTGAAAGGCTGTCGTGAGCAACTTCGTCTTGCAAGTGGTATTAGATTTGCACGGAGAGATTTAAATTAACCCACGCCAAACTTCCAAGCCTCTTCACTGTTGTACGCCTTCATGTACTTAGCTACGAATGTCGATGCTTGTCAGCTCTAGCGACTGGAAATCAGTGAACTCGCCATGCGCACATGGTAGCCAAGTCTAGGGACTCGTTGTCGAAGACCATACACTGCACAACAAATATACATGTACTAATTAACGAAAACTATTTACTTTTTAATGCTAGTATTGCTTAGCTGGGGTTGATCCGCACGTGCATTTCGAGATGACCACCCTCGGATGAACGCGGAACCCAGAGCAACAGAGAACCACCACCCGAGCCAGGCAGCCCCAAAATTCCTGGTCGCCATCGATCCAGGTACAACGTCTTGTCCTGCAGTTCTGACACCGTCGAGTCCCACGTCACTGTAGCCCCAGCTCCAACTTTCACCTCAGCGAATTTGTCTCCACCCGAGTGAATTGTCACGGTGACGTCGTATATATCCACACTCTCCATGATGAGATGGACGACGCCATCTCCCGACTTCGTCCAGGTGCCATAGCTGCCTATGAAGGCTTCATCCACAGTTGTGAGCCCCAAAGCGTCTGAAAGTCTACCATCGTCAATCTCACCCAAATACGATGTTGGACCACATATAGGCTGAACGAATTGAGACGCCATGTACGCAATACCGGTTGGATCAATCGTGGATAGCACGACAAGACCCATGTTGGCCACCTTGAGCATGTAATCGTCTTCGGCCACGTCCTTGCCCATATCTGTTGTACCGGTATCAATGAGCTGGTCTACAATCACCCCGAAGGTCTTACGTAGCATATCGCGCGTCTCGAACGCAGCGGTGATCGTCTTGTTGCCTAGCAACTCCCCCATACAGTAGTTGGTGACAACAGGGATGTCATTCATCACAATCGAGGACTTGTAGACAGTCACACGAATATCGTCCGCAGAAGCATCAGGAGTCGAATTTCGAGCGTCATTGACAGCGCGAACAACGTGATCGGTGAGGCGTTTGAGCTCGTAGCCGCAGCTGGAATTTGTATTGATCAGGTCTTGCAGATCATCTACTGTCGCATCGGATGTGCCATTGAGCGCTCCAGTACCCGTCAGCAGCTTCATCACATTTTCTCCCGTTGAGATGATCTCCTCGCCATTAGTGATAGCTTGCTTTACGATGCCTTCGACAATCACAAGAACGATATCTGCAAATTTGGCGCCGGCTGGTACTGGAATATTCAGGCAAGTACACACGGCCACCGGGAGGTCATACACCACAACATCAGTCTGGTACGCTGCGGTGAGTAGCTCAGCTGTATCGCCTTGAGGTGCAGTTGTTTGCCTATAGCGAAGGTAGTAGATGAGGCCTCGAACCACCGTCACAATGTTTGCCGCGCAGGTGACAGCCCATTTGGCAGTCTTGTACGTAGCGTAAATATCTCCGAAAACACCACCCGTAGCAGCATTTAGCGCCACTGCAACGACAGACCCGATTTTCGAAAGAGCTTCGAGCACACAGTCGTCGTTTTGAGGAATACATTCCAACGAACATTCTACTGGGTACGATAACGGGCATTGGGCCTGACAATCGGTGTCCCCTTTTCCGTAGCCCAGTGGACAAATGTTGTTGCTATCGAAATTCGTCGACTTTCGGTAGCACGCTGTATCACTTGCTTGGCCGATGGTAGGCCCAACCCAGTTCCGGATCGTGGTTTCGTACATGACACCAGACCCAGAACCGTCTTCCACGTCGGTAAGGGATAAATCCTTAGCAGACATTCTCGCCCAGATCGCTCCAAGCTGGTCCACTTCGTCTTCAGAACGACCATAGAATCCCACAAGTTGAAACCCATCAGGAGCAGTTGCTACAGCGTTGTCATCCGTTTTAGTTCCTCCGGAGAGGGAATTGCCTGCACTGGTGACAAAGTTCAGGTAGAAAACTCGGGTGTGGTCATCCTTTTTACCCCAGTGAGCCTCCATCGAAGTGATGTATTCTCCAGGTCCGAGCGTGAGCGTATTATCAGTTCCTCCCTCACCACCATGGGACATCGTCACCTGTGCTGGGGTTGCAACATTCAAAGTCACGGCATCCACCCGATCACCCGATCGAATAGTAATTGAGCTCGCTGTCTGCGAGAACTTCATCGAGTTGATATCTGAGAACGCGTTACCATGAGGTCCTCCATACAGAGCACTCAGAACAATATCCTGGTCCGATACATCGGCAGTTGCTGACCCTGTTGCACTCGGAGCGGCCTCCACCACTGCGATGCTTGTCCACACCACACCAAGTAAATCAATTTCATCACCGTCACGACCGAAGAACCCGCCGAGTTGATATCCAGCAGGGGCTGTGACTGATCCTTTCGTATCGGTCTGCGTTCCTGCAGACACCGAGTTGCCAGCACTGGTGCCGAAATTGAGGTAGAAGATTCGTGTGTGGCCATCCTTTTCACCCCAATGCGCCTCCATCGAAGTAATGTACTCCCCAGCACCGAGGGTTAGTGAGTAAGGATCTCCTCCAGTGCCGCCGTGGGTGAACGTCTGAGCTGTCGGTGCGGAGACTTCGACGGCGAGTCCATCGATTCGGGCAGCACCGCGGACTGTGAGTGTTGTGATGGTCTGCCCCGAAGTAGCTGACGGTTGGTCCGAGAACTCATTGCCGTGAGGACCTCCGAATGATTCACTTAGCTGAGTTGCGGGACCGGTTGGTGCTGGAGCCGGAGCTGGTGCGTCGGTGCTAGGTGATTCAGAGGTGATCAAGGAACCATCGGTAGCTGATGACCCAGCTGCACGTGCCGCAGTGCTTGGAGACTCTGAAGTTTTGAGAGAACCGTCCTTAGCTGCTGAGTCTGATGAAGGCAATGAAGAACCAGAGCCCGCAGCTACCGAGGAACCTGCTACCGAAGTCGAAGACATGTTGGTCGGAGCTGCAGAAGCTGCTGACGCATTTATTGGAGCTTCCGAACCCGAATTTGCGGTTGCTGTGGAGCCCTGCGCGGTTTGCGTTACAGATGCTGCAGACCCGGAGCTTGACGCAATCGGTACTGCTGCTGATGTACTGTCCGAAGAGGGTGCATCCGTTCCTGGTGGGTCCGTCGTAGCCTGACTCGCTGAGGCCGGAATGTCTGCTGGGACAACAGTTCCGGGGGTGTCATCCACCGCTGTAACACTTGACCAAATAGCTCCTAGAAGGTCGATTTCATCGCCATCCCGACCGAAGAACCCGCCAAGTTGATAGCCCGACGGCGCGGTTGCTGATCCCGCGGAGTCTGTCTGGGTGCCTCCCGACACCGAGTTGCCAGCACTTGTTCCGAAGTTTAGATAGAAGACACGAGTGTGGCCATCCTTTTTACCCCAATGCGCCTCCATCGAAGTAATGTATTCCCCAGCACCGAGTGTGAGGGTGTTGTCGGTTCCTCCACTCCCTCCATGTGTAAATGTCTGAGCTGTGGGTCCCGTTATTCCGAGTGAAACACCATCAACTCGGTCACCCGCGCGAATGGTGACGAAGCCGACAGTTTGTCCAGACACCACTGAAGCTTGATCCGAGAAATCGTTTCCATGGGGACCACCAAAAGACTGACTTAGTTGCACCGCATCGTCCGCGGTTACTTGTGGAAAGACAAGGAGAACCGCGCAAGCGAATGCTCGAAGTATCATCTCCTTCGCCAATTTCACAATGCACTCACTTCCCTGCTAGCCCTCGCGACTAATTCAGGAGATCGTCGTGGACACGAAAGTCGATAATGGCCGGACTTGGTAACACGGTTCCCGGCTCAACCAACATACTGTACCATAATCGAGGAAAACTTTGCATCTCACCTGGATAAAAGCGGGATAAGCTGTGGTCACGAACCCTTGTACATATCCGTTGGAGGCCTCAATTTCGTGATTTCGAGCGCCTGAAAATCATGGGATAGAGAGCTGTGCGGTCACTTGCACTTCACCCATCTATGTTTGCTGGTTGTTTGGCAGACTTCTACAGCTTGTCGTATTTCTCCAAGGAATGACAGCGAGTGCGTTCGTTTTCACTAGTCTGAAGATAAATAAATCTATGAATGGAGTGATTGTTGGGCCAGTTATAGGTGCTATACTTTTGCTTGCAACCTCCGGAATACGCTCACAACGCTGCGGCAAAGCGAATGCCATCGAGTTTTCTTCGCATTATACACATGGCAATGAGCCGGGCAGATTCGTCCTGTGCAAATCTTCGTGCAGCTCGAAACGATCGATTGTTGCGATTCGCTCCAAGCTAACGACCAAGTGCCGTTCACTTTAGTACATGCACATCGAAGTATGCGCGGATAGTTGCTAAATGCACTATGATCGGTTGTGTACGCTCTGCTTGCCGTACGCATTCAATCTGCCGCTCGAAGTACTGTCGTCAACTTGCTTTGACGTCACGAAAGATAGTACAAATGCTGTTTTCCGCGGACTTCAGGTTGTAGACGAGAGAAACTTGTGTGCCAGTTCGCAGATCCTCATGCTTCTTGGTCAGTCACGGCATCTGATTGCGGTCCCCACCGCGAAATAGGGTCGGAACACAAATCTACTGGAATGTTCATTTCCAACTGCTATGAGCAAGTTGCACGACCGAATCCGAAGTAACTCATTAGTGAAATTCAAGCACAGTGAATCACAGTGCGATGGTGATACTGTTGAGCGTTTGAAGTGCATTCTGTATCGTCAGACGCTTGGTTGCAGCTTGAAAGTTTAACGGTGGAACAAAACAACTTGATGGTTCAGTTCGATTACTCTGCGTTTTGACAGTAGCCTTTTGGACTCTATCTGCTGCGTTGCGATGCTGGTAGGGTTTAACGATGTTAGCTTTTCAACATCAGAGCATTGAACAGTAGGCCATGCAATTTCAACGATGTATTAATGCTGGTAGCGATCGAAAACAATTTGTCAACATTTGTGTGTTTAGTTGCCGTTTCGTGAAAGTGCCTATCATTTTGCAGGACGCTTTCATGTACTGTCGATGCAGAAGTATCCAATGCGGTGGTGGGGGCAACAGTCCCTGGACCAACCTCAATCGTAGGAATGGTGGCCCAAACCGCGCCTAACAAGTCAATATCTCCGCCGTCACGGCCATAAAACCCTGCTAGCTGATACCCGTCTGGTGCTGCCACTGACCCCGTCGAGTCGGTTTGAGTCTTGCCAGCAACCGAGTTCCCTGCATTCGTGCCAAACTTGAGATAAAAGACGCGTGTGAGGCCATTTTTCATCCCCAATGAGCCTCCATGGAGGTGATATACTCTCCTGCGCCGAACTGAAGCACACTATTCGAATCACTGACTCCGCTATATCTGTCTGAGTCGTTTGGCGCCGATAACTCCATTCGAGCACCCGCACGAATAGTGATGGAGCTAACGGTCTCTCCTGGGCTTGATCCGAGAATTCATCGCCGTGAGGTCTTCACTGAGTTGTATGGCATCGTCCGAGAGAACGCCGTGAACAGAAGCGAATATTATCAGCGTCAACAAATTTATTGCTGGTTGCATATCTGCGAAACAAAAACTTGAGCTTGGACTTTGTAGGAAAATTCGAGGGAGTCGGGAAAATCCACAATAACAGCGTCAATTTGACTTTCCTCAGGTTGTTTGCCCACCAAAATGCGGAAGAGTTGTCCCGAACTGATCATTTTATGACGTGGAAAACTCGAGTTGGACAGGCAAATGCCCCTGTACATCGTCAAGATAGGATTACGAGGTAATATTGCACCTCGAGATTATGGTACGCCGCGGTACCATTCCAACCATAATAGTGAATGCGCTGCGAGTTTTGGTACATGTACAATCATGCTCTCAGCGCAATGCGATGAAGAATGTCGAGAGGAGATGGGCACCGCTGCAGATGGCCTTGTAGATGTTTCTCTTGATCCTGTACGTCATCACTGAGATATAATAAAGCTTTAATATGTATAATACGCAGTAGAAATTTTGCCTTGGCTCTCCATAGTCGATCAAACCAGTCCAATACCTTCATGTCGTTCCTTTTCACAGTCGAAAAGTGTTTTCATTCAAACATTATGCCAAGACATAACTGATTTTCCTCGCTATTGTGTACTGAACCCTTGTGAACAGCGAAAGGTTACAGAACCCATGCTAACGCATATACCATTCTACGTAAGCTGTATCATAGTTTCTGTATTTCCTTTTTTGCTGCTGTATTTTGTGCCGTAAATCGGAGCGATGAACGCGCCGTCGTCATCTCCGTGGAGCGCCCCCAAAGTCTCTCGCCTGTGGTCTGCGCGGGGCGACGAGCGGTGCTCTCCGCCTCGCTCGGACGACTACAAGGACTGGTCGCTCATGCAACTCAAGCGCGAGATCACGCAGCGGCAACTCAAGACGAATCCGCGGCGTCGCAACAAGGAAGCGTTCGTCAAAGTTTTGCTCTCGAACGACGCCGAGCAGACGCAGAATCAGCAGAATCAGACGCCGCAGCAGCCGATGGACGAGTCCGTCATGTTCGTCCCCACGTCCAGCGCTGAGCTGCAGAATATGTACGGGAATGCAGGCGAGCAGCAGCCCCAGCAACAGGATCTGTACACTGGACAGCAGCAACAAGACTTGTACACGATGGAGCAGCAACAGCAACAGCAGATTTTTACCAACGACATGAACATGGGAACCATTCAGACGTCGGAGCCAGCGCCAGCACCTGCGACGCAAGTGCAGACACAGACTCTTGCTCACGCTCAAGCTCAGGCTCAGCATGCTCAAGCCCAGGCACAAGCACAGGCACAAGCTCATGCTGAGGCCCAGGCTCAGGCACAAGCTGAGGCACAGGCTCAGGCTCAGGCACAAGCTGAGGCCCAAGCTCAGGCCCAGGCTCAAGCGCAGCACGCTCAGGCGCAAGCTCAAGCTGAGGCACAAGCACAAGCTCAGGCTCATGCAGCTCAGGCGCAAGCTCGGGCTCAATCTCAAGTTCAGACTCAGTCAAATGCTCAATCTTTGGCTCACAACCAGATTTTGACTCCCCTTTCAGTCGCACATATTGCTGCGCCTGCTACGGTGGTTGCGGAGTCAGAGGTGGACACTCCTAACAATTTCCATGCGGCAAAGAGACCGAGAGTGGAGGGAATACGACCAGCAAAAGTGTGGGGAGAGAATGGGAGTGAACATGTTGCGGCGGAGGCTTCGCCGACAACGACTGGCACGCAGCAACACGGCGTAAATGGATCAACAGAGTATTTGAGACGGAAATTGAGTATCCAAGCGGCTCGTCTTGAGATTGAAAGCAGACGCCTGGACATTGAAACGAAGAGAGAGCAACGCAGCAGTGAATTGCATGCAGTGCAGTTGGCCTTGGCACAGGAACAATTAAAGCAAGCCAAGATGACTACCCAAAAGATGAAAACGGACTGGATTGTGGAGCAGATGATACAGAAGAAACGACTTAATGATGCAGGGGTCTCGCAGGATGATTCAGCGACACTTGGGATGTATTTGTCATGAAATTAGCGCGAGCTACTTTGAACAGCTCGGTGCTCTCTTTCGTGCGTCGTTGGTTTTCTATGTGTGTGCAAGTTTTCGGCTTTTATGGCTCAGTGTGCTTGGTTTCTGAACTTCTATTGGAAAGTTTTACGATTTAACCATTTAATCGATGCAGTCTTAGCACGGTATCTCTTCTCTCGAGAACTGTGCTTCGTCAGTGCTTGTAACAAGAGTGAATTATAGTCTTCTTTGGTGTTTGACGGAGGGTACAGCAGAATATGTCGACGCTGGCAAGGCTACTCGCATACTCAATGGAACAGAAGCATTTGAGGCAGGAACAGAAACTCCGCTTGCTGACGCCTTGTATACTCTATCAATGAGCTTCTTGACACGTGACTTGGCAAGACTCGACAGCTCCCCAGAGGGAAGCAGCACAGCAGATTGCATAGATGCCGCTTCTTGTGAGAACAAATCGGCTACTTGCTTCACGATCACCTTGAACCGTTCTTTAGTCAACGTGCCAGCGCCGTTGTTCTCCTTGTAAAAAGGATACAGCTTGCTTTTTACATACTCGACAACCGTATCTAACCACCTGCTCAAAAACAAATTTCAGCGTTAGAAGAAGACTCGTAAACAAAAACAAATCGCTACTTGTGTACGTACACTTCCCGCTTTCGCTTTCGTTTGCCTTTGGGTCGCGCAGGTCGCTTTGGTGACGTGAACGCAGTGATCACAGGCAATTTCTGCTCGGCGTGAACTGGAGATGACACGTGTTGGTTGACTTGAGGTTGCGGAGGCTCGTTTGGCGGTGGAGGATTAAGTTTTCGCCACTTCTCACTAAGATCGATTAGACGTTGACGAATTTCGATACTGACGTCTGAATATTCGGATAGAGAGTCAATCGTGTCTTGTAAGCCGGCCACCTAGAGTTATAAACAAAATCATTTTGTTATCAAGACAACCCAGGCGGTAAAACATACTTAAGGAAATTGCTCACCTCCACAATGTCTTCTTTTCGGATAGGTAAGGCCTCCAATGTCCCCACCACGGCATCTAACACCTGTGGATTCGGTGCAGTCCGATCAGCTTCTCCATCTAGCTCCGAGAATCGAATCCACTGATGCAGTATCGACAAGCACCCCAACTCGACTGCAGCGACCCTTTCCTTTTGATTGAGGCGGTTGAAGAAAGCTTTGGCCCGAGACACCAGCCTCAGTTTAGCTGTCTTCGGGATTAATAACGTCACGGACGACGCATAATTATCGCTACTTGCAGCATCTTCCATCAATTTTGCAAGTTCACGATATTCAGATGTAAATGTGTTGGAGACTCTGTTGCTGCGTTGAATTGCCCGGCTGCTGCCACCATCACCGGCTAACTCATGGTCATGCGTGGCAATAGATCCAGTTGTGAGCTCCTGTCTGCTTCGACTATGGTCTTCCCACATCTGATCCATCGTTGACGACGAAGATGGTGCCACAGTCGATCGAGTCCCATTGCGAGCAGCATTACTCGCACCCCCAGATCTCCGTCCGTACAACGAAGACTGCGTCAAATCACCGCGAGCAAACATAGCATCTGCCCGCAACTGCACCTGCATGAGTTCTCTCGACATCCGCAGCGCGTAGGCGGCTGCAATTCCTCGCATCGGTCGTCGGTCTTCTGCTTCTTCCACAGCAACAAAATTCGAGTTGTTTCCTTGTCGTCGAGACCTCGTCACTGTCGTCCCACCTCGTCCACGCAGCACATTCGACATCAAACTCGCCAGTCGACGTGTTCGCCTTCTCGTCGACACCGTCGTCGCAGAGCGTTCAATTGCATCACTAGCCCTTTGCTGCGTCGAGGCGTGACTGGAGCAGTACCACGACGTATTCGGCACCGAGCGTAGACCAATGCAGTAGGTGTGGTTGGCCACTCCACAGCCGAGTGCTTCACACAGCAGCAGCACGTGTTCGTCCTCTCCTGAGCCACAGAGTTCGCACCTCGCTTGGTTTACGAGTCGCAATTGGGCCGCAATGTCATGATCCGAAGGGTCCGGTCGATAGATTTGCTTGTGGTCGCCGATAACCTCCCGATGCACCACTTGACCATTGGCGTCTTGACGGGACACGGAATTGAATTTGGTCTTGCACAAAGGACACAAATTGGTCACTTTGGCCCAGGCCACGATGCACTCGAAGTGGAAACGATGGTCGCAATTGGGCAGAAAGCCTTGCTTCAAAATGTCCACTACGTCCTGGCAGATACAGCACTGGAAGGAATAAAACAACAATAAAACAGATTATTTTCATTGAAAAGTGATCTCTACGAAGTGTAAAAACGATTAAAACAGAGCTTACGGCGTCTTCTTCCGTGTCCTCCACGACGTCTTCGTCGTCTTCCTCGCGTCTTCCATCGTCTCGGTGGTCGTCCTCGTCCACGAGGTCGATTACGTCCACCTCGCGCTTCTCCTCGGACGCCATAGTATACTTTCTCTCAACTGGACGCCTTCACCCATACCCGGTCTTTTCATTGGCTAAAACTCAATTCAACCAATCATAACACGCTCGAATCCAAATCTCGAAAGCAGAATAATTAAAATTATTCGAGTTTGGAGTGTCAATATGCGCGACTTGTGGCGGGGCTGTGCACCTCGACGGCCGCTCGCGCTCTTCCTCCCGCTCCTCGTGCTGGTTACCTGCTTCGTGTTCTCCATGGCAGCCGAAGTTTCTCCTTCTCTGCGCAGCCTGGAGCCCCAGCTGAAGGACGACCCGGTGGACACTGCCCCGCCCGTCTTCTGTCTGGACGTGGGCATTGAAATCGCATTCCCCAGTCGCGACGTGGAGAACGCAATGGGGGGAGACACTGCAGCGTCTGCCGGTAACGGCTGTCTACGGAGTTCGCCCATGAACGCGGTGATGGGGCGCTTGAAAGCGTCCTTGAGGACCTTCTCACTGCATGCTGTGGACTGTGTGTTGGAGCCGACGGACGTTGAGTCCTCCACGATCCCTCTCATGGGCATCGCCTCCGTGTGCTCTCGGTCCAATATGGAGATCGAGGAGGACCTGGAGAGCTGGGGACGAGAGACCAAACGACAAGTGGAGAAGCTGTTTGAGAACGAGAAGAGGATCTCCTTTGAACAAATTACGGGCATGGTGAACCATGTACCGGTTTCTCCCGCTTACGAGCTGCCGAGTAGTGGTAGTGGGCTGCCGCAACTTGTTCTTGGAGAAACAGACATTTGGTCCGATGGCGAGGAAGACGGCGAGGTGAAGGAGACCAAGGACCAGACGTTCTTCACACATGTACAGTTGGATGTGAAGAACGACGGGAAGACTCCACTCCATTTGTATCGGTTGACATTGGTGGAAAAGGGAAGTGGGAAATTGAAATCGACTGGGTTTGTGCTGCCTCTGGTGACCCCTGCGGTGGTGCTGCCGGATACAAGTCAGGTCGTTTCGTTCAAGGCGATTACAGATGCTGCGGTGGACTCGTCGAAGAGTTATATGCTGTACATATCCCACAGCGGTTTTCGGTCTCACGTGTTTGAAGGGGTTTTGGACGGCAAAAAGTTTCTTGCGAGAGAAGAAGCGGTCCAGCCCCAAGGTGAAGACGGGATCTTTGATCGCTTTTCGTTGGATTCATCTAGCGCTCAATCGCTTTTTTCCTCGTTCCCATACGCTACTTGGCAAGGTATGGTATCATCAACTGAATGACGTAGTATCCTTTCATTCTGACGCTTTTGCTTGTGATTTATAACAGTCGCATCCATAGCTATTGCCACGACAGTGGGTTTTGCTGTGGCACTGTACATTCGTCGCAAGCGTCTTAGCGTTCGGCTAATGGGACGTGTAGTGGCAAGTTGTCTACGATCATCGAGTAAGAAATCTACTCCTAGATCTGGGGGAAGAACATCCGCCAAGCCGGTTTCAAACCGCGTTGCTGCTGGCCGGGCTGCCATCTCAAAACGAGGAGAAGACCACATCGAAATGGAAAGGTATGGTTGTGACGTGGGTGTTGTTGATGTTGTGGGTGTTGTGAGATCTAATATTTTAAATGTTTGGTATCAACATAGTCTTATCAAGAAGTCCGCAGTTTCGAAGGCCCCCGACAGCAACTCTAGCGCGTCTGGAAAACTATCACGCCCAAGGTTAGTGAGCACGATTAATGACGTGGAAGCACCTTGTCGTTCCTAACTGAATTCCTATCACAGGATGCCGGCGATCAAAATGAAGTGGAAGGCACCGCCCCCGCCTCCTCCCCGAGCAGCGACCCCTGCTAGTAAAGCGACATCGTTAGCAGTGCCGAAGACGATGACACCACAAATGTTACATTTAGATCTCGACCGTGCAGCAAGGCTTCATCCAAAGCGCTTTGAAAGCATGTGGAACGAATACGTGGAAAGGTACGCGTCGCATGACAGCTTATAGCAATGCGGCTTGGGGGCTAGTAGGTATTTACAAACTTTGCTGTCATGGTACCCTTAGGTTTCAGTCTGAATTGCCCGGACTTACGCGACCTGAACCAGAAGAACTTCTCAAAAAGATGGAAGCGCATGGAGTTTCGTGCATGGCGAGCGGGACTGTTAACGGCGTCGAGAAGTACGTATATTATGCTAAGCAACGGGACCACTCGTGGTTCTTTTTGGCTACCGTGGATGTCACTGTAGCGACCGCTACGGTTGTTCTTACTGTGCGTGCAAGCACGGATGCTGCTGAAGAGCTGGTATTGCAGTTGGTTGATATGCTGAAGGCAACGATATCTATCGAGCCACTTGCATCATGATGAACACAGTCATCGAAGCCTATGGCAAGATGTATTTTTGAAGGTTCAAATGTAATATACGCTGCAGTGCATTGAGAAAGCCATTCAGACGCACTTTGAAAGGTAGTGGGAGGTCAACGGAATTCATGAGCCACGGGTACTTGGTGACTCAAATCACCTAAACGGAGCTGAGAAGTCCCGTGATAACAGCATCCATGTCGCCGTTGTGCTGGATCAGTAGAGCCACGTTGAGTGCTTTGTCCGTGAATCCCATGTCCGCCAGCACCTGCAGCTGGTTTGTCCACCGGAGTTCCTCCTCGCTTTCCTTCGGCTCGTTATTGAGGAYAGCAGCARGCGCCGGAATGTGAACCGACTCGCCGGCCGTCGAAACGACGGGAGCAGGAGCATCCACACGAATTTCYTTTGTGTCAACARCGACAGTTGCCGGTTCTTCAGGCTCCATGACGTTGATGTCCACCCAAAGACGCTGGCCGAATCGRTTGCCGTCAGGAGTGCTCAGACGCCAATAGCCCGTGTAGCGCCCGGCCTTCGACGGGGCCACCATACGCAGCGACACATCAATGGACTTGCCCGGCAACACCGACGGAATCAGCACGCTCTCGGGGGCTTGCATCTTGTCTCCTCCCACGCACGACAGCTCGGCTCCAATCGGCCACTTGTTCGGACCACCGTTACGGAGTTTCCACACCTTGTCGAACGGCTCGCCAGGCGCCAACACCGTACCATCAGGGCATGTGACGTCGCCTTCAAAGACCGCAACAACGGGGCCCAAGTCCTGCTTGGTCTCCTCAATGTTAATGGCCTCAAAGTAATCACTCGTCGACATCAGCTGGGCGTTGTGACTGTACTGCACCTGCTGCAGCACCCGCTCCACCTGCACACGAGCGTTGGGGCACTTGGCCAGCAAGATCTTGGCCACTTCCTCCAGGTCTCCCGTCCCGGCCACGGCAACCAGACATTCCATGAAGTTGCCGTTCTTTTGGAACTCCTCCGTCACCGTCTGGAACAGCGTGGCGAACTTGGCGTTGGCCATGATCTCCATCAGCGCTTCCTGACAGCCCGGCTCATGCAGCAGCGACACCAGGTCCTTCTTCAGCGTCTTGTGCTCGGCACTGGCGTCCCACTTCTCCACCACTTTGCCCAGGTCCACGAACAAGTCCGACATCTTCTTCTTCTGCTGGCTGGCCAGCATCTCCTCGGCGTCGCCCGGCAGTACGTGCACCACGGAGCTGCGGCTGGCGTCCATGGCCAGGCTGGCCGACGCCTGCAGCGACTTGGCCACGACGATAATCTTGCACACGGCGTTGTCCGGCTCCTTGCCGGCGGCCACGGCCAGCTCACGCATGAGTCGGAAGGCCTCGTCCAGCTCCGCGTCGTTGGTGATGCGCACCTGCTCGTTGTCGTCGTCCATGTAGTACAGGAGCAGGTCGTTGGCCGGGTCCTTGAGCTCCGGGAACACCAGCAGCACGTAGTCGCGCAGGTCGCAGAAGCTCAGCGCGTTCCAGTTGGCCGTGACGCGGCCGTCCAGGGCCGAGAGCGCCTGGTGCACGGCCGCCACCTGCACGCGGCGCATGTCCTGCTTCTCCTTCCACAAGATCTTGAGCGTCGTCATGGCCGGAGAGTTAATGAAGCCAGGCAAAGAGGCGTCGGGTGCGAGGGTCTTCTTAGGAAAAGTTTTCTCAGAAAGGAGGAAGAAGAAACTGGAAAAACTCGACAAAGTGATACGAAATGCTATAAGAAAGGTTTCCTGTCGTGAACTCGAGCTTTGCCTCAGAGCTCGCTGGGTTGAGCTGAACTAGAGATGATAGCCTCAACCCAGTCCAATCCTATTGTAAACGGCGTGCATATGTTTGAATCGAATCGATCATCGATGTGCAAGTTACTGCCAGCGCCTTCTAGAACCGTCGATCTGTATCAGAAACACCAGCATTCCTAGCAGCTCCATGCCCGAGAATGCGCGTGGCGGTCCCTTTCTCTGCGTGTCCTCGACCGTCAATCAGAAAACAATCACGAACAAGTTCATGCCATTTATCTCCCTACTCGAACTTCCTGTCCTCGCAATGCTAAAGCTTGGTACTGTAGTGAGCCAGGCAGCAATCACTTCAACGTCGTTGAATGATGGTAAACTCGGACTTAATCGGGTTCAACGGGCTTCCGCGGCTCTCCAAGTTCTTTCTCATTTCCCAATTCTCCTAGGGAAGAACAAGCCGACCCTTCGATGGAGAAAACGATAGAGCTCACCACGAGCGGAGACGACGCACTCACGCAGTCTCTGCCGCTGGCCCGAGCTGACGGAGAGCTGCAGAATGTGGCCACGCTGCAGGCCGCCGCGGCCGCGCTGTTGGCCGACGACAAGAAGAGTTTCTCGCTGCGCTACACGGACTCAGACGGCGATGAAGTGACGATTGCCCGCGACGCGGACGTGAAGGAGCTGGCCGACTACATGGCCGACGAGCAGCTGGAGAAACTCACGGTGCAGGTGCTGGTTCAGGGTCCTGCGGCCGGCCGTCGCGCTGCCACCGCCGTGCAAACGCAACTGCGCGGCCTGGTGACGGCCATGTCCAAGCTGACGACGGCCAAGCCCAAGAAGGCCACGCCGGCCAACGCCATGAACCTGTTGGTGGCCAGTCTACAGACGATGGACGTGGCCGACGACTCGGAGGAACTGGCTGCCGTCAAGATGGAGCTGCTCATGGTCCTGCAGGATGAAGAGTTCAAGCAAGCAGTGGAAGAACTGAGTGCTTCAGAAGAGTTCAAGGAGCTGGCCGACGTCATGGCCGCTGCTATCTACAAGGAAGACGCTGAGGCCATTGAAGAGACCGCCACGGCCCATTTCAACGAGTTGCTTGTGTTTGCCCAGCGTGTGGTGGCCCGATGCCCGACGCTCAAGACGACAATGGTGCACGTGGCCAAGTCGTGCATCACAGGTCTCGTCCGCTTCAACGACGAACAACTGGCTGAGGATGGCTCGGATTCGAGTTCAAGCAGCTCTAGTAGCTACAGTGATGACCAGGAGACGGTGGACGTTGAGGCTGTTGTCGAAGAAGTGCCTGTGCATCTCGGTATTATCTGCAACGGCTGTGAGAAGGCGCCGCTAATTGGTGTCCGCTACAAGTCGTTGGAAGTGCACAACTTTGATCTGTGCGAAGAATGCGAGGCTAGTGGGAAATGGGTAAGCCATGAACCATTTATCAAGATCACAGACCCGTCGCGCGCCCCCAAGCACACACGCAGTCCGGAAATTGTGCACCCGTTCGTGGTGTGCGATGGATGCGAGATGAGCCCTATCGTTGGCCCCCGCTTCAAGTCGAAGACAGCGGAGGACTTCGACCTCTGCGAGACCTGTGAAGCCAGCGGCCGCTGGACTGAGTCTCATGGGCCGTTCACCAAGATACAAGAACCTGGTATGATGCACGCGCTCAAGTTCACATGCCGTCGTGGCGGAAAGTTTGGCCACCATGGTAAGTTCGGACGTCACCACGGCAAGTTTGGCCACGGTCACCATGGACACCATGGCAAGTTTGGTCGCCACGGTCACCACCACGGCCCGCCTGGCTTTCCATTCCAAGGTTCACCGCCCCACCACCGCGGATTTTTCGACTTTACCACCTCACCGCCTCGTCGCGACGGGCCCCCAGGTTTTCAAGGCCACGGCCCTCCTCCCAACCATGAAGGCTCGCCAGGCTTCCCTGGTCACGGCCCCTCTCCCCACCGTGAAGGTCCGTGTGGATTCCGTGGCCCGCCACCACACCACGAGGGTCCACCAGGTTTCCCTGGCCATGGACCACCCCCTCACCATGAATACGGCCGCCCGGGCTTCCATGGCCACCACGGCCATGGGCCACCGCCGCCACCCGATTTTGATGGTGAATGGCGCCACCACGGACCCCCACGTTTCCCGGTTCCTTTTGGGCCACCTCCATTTGGCTTCCCTGGCCCGCATGGCCCTCCTCCGTGCCCGCCTGAATTTCCCCCAGAGTTTGACCCCCGAGGCTGGGGCGGTTTCCGCGGGCGATACGGTTGCCATGGACGTCACATGAAGTTCCCAAGCGGAGACGAGGGTCAGCAGGAAGGTGAGTGCCGTCGACGTCGTGGGCGTGGCCGCTGGGGAAACAACGCCTCTGATCTTGAGGCGCGCTTCCTGGAAGATGTGACTATCGAAGACGGCACCGTTGTCGAGGCAGGCAAGTTGCTGCGAAAGATGTGGAAGCTCGTTAATGATGGTGAACGTTCGTGGCCTGACGGATGCTACATGACCACGCAAAGAGGCAACCCATTGCTCCCTGAAGACAATGAGTCGAGCCGCATCGATCTTCCCGCTCTTTCTCCTGGTGAGGAGTTTATTGCTGGAGTGGACCTTGTGGCTCCAAAGGAACCTGGACGCTACTCCAGTTTCTGGCGCGTGTGTGACCCAGCTGACGTAAGCTTTGGTCACCGCTTCTGGATCGACATCGTTGTGGTTTGTGATGACACCCCGGAGGTCGCTCCATCGGAAGCCGCGACAGCTGAAAGTACTGAGGACATCGAAAAGGAAGATGTTGCTGGTGGTGCGTCCGACGACGATATCGAGATCATTGAGACCGCGGAAGCGCACGAAGCTGAAACTAACAACAACGAACCCGAGAGAGTTGAAGGCGAAGACAAGGCGAATTACGAAGAGGCGTTGTCTCTGCTGGCGTCCATGGGTTTTGCAGATACCGACAAGAATATTCTTGCTCTGGGGTTGGCGAACGGAAACGTCGGTGATGCTGTGAACGCACTTCTGTCGGAGTAAGCACTGCCGTTACCTGCATAACATCCTTGTGACCAAAACAGATCGAAGCTGTCGCCAAGGAAAACAGAAAAATCCATAAGCTTAATCCCAGAAAAATAGTTGCATGTACCGTTACCATCGCTTTCGCAGTGTTCAATTTTTTCTCGGGGATACGGCTAAACGCCCCTGTTCTACCTCCTCCGTTCTCGATCCTAGTAGTTAATGATTTAGTATTTTCCCGGCCAACGCAGCGGAGACAAAATCGATGAAAACCAAATGTGTTTCCGATACTTGCATTCATGTATTCGTTGCTTTAGTTTACTTCTACATACTAGTATTTAACTTACGCGAGAGTCTTCACTGAAAGCGCTTCGCCTGCCAAAAACTTGTTGATAGCAGCCGTGCACTCCGCGTGTTTCTCATGTTGCAAAATGTGGCCGCACTCGTCGAACAGCAGGACTTGTCCTTGAGCTTCGGGCGCCAACTTTTTCTCCAACACCTCCACCGACGACACGTCCAAGACGCGGTCGTGTTTTCCCCACATCACGAGCGTCTTGGCACGGATGTTCGGCAGCAAGTCCTCTAACACAGTAGGGTTCTGTAGGGAATCACCAACGATCTTCTCCAGTACCGGCAGCTGCTTCTCTCGTTCCGAGGCGACGATGGAAGAGATAACATGCGGGATCTTGAAGGACCGATAGCTGAGTGCGGCGTTCATCTCGTCAATGTCTTCGGGCGTGTGTGCCAGCAGCAGGTTCCGTCCCGAGTCTTCGAGCATCTTCAGCAAAGTGCTCTTCCTGGGCATACTGATCCCTGCAGGGCACACCATCGTCAAGGACTTGACTCGTTCCGGGTATAGCCCAGCATAGACCCCGGCCAGCATGCCGCCCATGGAGCAGCCCACCAAGTGGATCTTCTTGTCTGCAGGCAGCTCCTTCTCTAAAAACTGGTGCAGTCTCTCGGCCTGACTGGGCATAGAATAGTTGGCCATGGCATCCACGGGCGTAGTGCGGCCTTGGCCGGGCAAGTCCGGGATCACGATCTTAAAGCGTTTGTCCACGCCGCGGGCCACACGCACCCACGACTCTTTCATGGAGCTGAAGCCGTGCAGGAACACGACGATGTCCGTGTCCTTCTCGTTCTTGCCCGGCCGCTCGATGTAGCTCCAGTCGTACTTGTCTATGCTCACGTTCTTGGCGGAGAAGCCCGACACGAAGCGGATGGTGTCGAACACGGACAGCAGCAGCGAGTTCATCATGTTATCAGCTTAGAAGGAATTGTGAAATGGGGATCATCGAAGCTGGTCAGTGTGTCGGAATGATTACTCGATATGATGCGATTGGTGGATTTTGGAGGCTGAGACCGCTTACTTGACCAGGAACCAACATTCTTGGACGGTCAGCCTGCATTCTGTCAATTTCGAGGATTGCAAGGCAACCGTTCCAGCTTCCAAACGGTGGCATTAAACATATTCATTGCACGTTGTATGAGTTCTTTGAAGCGCTTGGGGCTGCCAACCTGAAGCTCGGGAGGATAAGACTCGCTGAGCGCGCAAGACCTTGGAACTTCCCGCTGGAAACCGGTTTCTCTGGAACTGGTAGATCAGCTACGCTGGTATTATCCGAGAAGGCTTCATCCGACAAATGCTTGTTAATTGCTGCAGTGCACTCCGCAGCCTTTTCATGCTGCACGATGTGGCCGCAATTGTCGAACAGCAGAAATCGCCCGTGCGTTTCAGATGAAAGTTTCATCTGGAGAATCTCAATCGATGAGGCATCCAGAACTCGGTCCTGCTTCCCCCACATGACCAGGGTCTTGGCTCGTATGTTTGGAAGCAAGTCTTCCAGCGCGGTTGGGTCCTGCATAGCGTCACCGATGATCTTCTCAAGTACTGGCAACTGCTTCTTGCGCTCCGAAGCGATGGCGGACGCTACAACGTTAGGAAGTCTCATCGACTTGAAGCTAAGAGCGCGGTTCAACTCGTGCACGTCTTCAGGCGTGTGCGCGAGAAGTAAATTCCGCCCGGATCCTTCCAGCATTTTCAGCAGGTCGCTTTTCCTGGGCATGCTGATTCCAGCCGGGCAGATCAACGTCAACGTCTTCACATGGTCTGGATAAAGTCCCGCGTAAACCCCGGCCAGCATGCCGCCCATTGAGCAACCGACGAGGTGAATCTTCTTATCTGGTGGCAGCTCGTTTTCCAAAAACGCGTGTAGGCGTTGCACTTGATTCGAGATGGAGTAAGTTGTAAGAGTGTCAATCGGTGTTGTTCGACCATGGCCTGGTAAATCTGGGATAATGATCTTGTAGCGTTTGTCAATGCCTCGAGCTACTCGGACCCAGGACTCTTTCATGGAGCTAAAGCCGTGGAGGAAAACAACGACGTCGGTACGCTGTTCATCTTTTCCTCGCCTTTCGATGTAGCTCCAGTTGTACTTGTCTACCATCGCGCACTTGGAGGAGAATCCGGACACGAAGCGCACTGCATCGATTACAGACAGGACCAACGAGCTTGGCATCTTGGTAAAATCCCTTTGTAAAAGCCCTCTCGTCACCACACGTGCAATGTTTAAGTACCAGCGCACTACGAGTGTCGTCTTCGGGGCTGCGGGGCTTTACTTGCGGTTCTTATCCACTCTACTACGGACGGAACAAGGACTTCAAGTCGATAGAGACTTGGGGTGAGCTGAATTTGATCATCACGTGTTGGATTAATGGTGCCACCCAACTCTCATGTGTGACGACGTTCGTCTACATCGACAGCATCACCTGACTCACTTGGTGTCAAAAGGCACTCTGACTAATAGGGCACGACAACTAAACGCTTCAATGGCGACGAGTGGACACGATTGACATTCTGCCGGATCTTCGATCGACAAAACTATCACTAGGGCATTCTCGTCGACCGCATGGATAGTACATGCGGGGCAAACTCGTTGATCGAGGTCGAGTTGAATCAGCAGATCTTACCCCACAGCGACAACCAGGGCCGAGCGACAAGAAGTTGAGAGAATGAAGCATGTAACGCAGTAAAGATCCAATGTTTGGCTTATAAATGATAAATACACTCGCCATTCGATCCAGCGAGAAACTAAAACGCCATCACGGACGCTTGTCCGGCAAGAGCAAACGTGAAGCTCAGCTCCTCGTCGGCCAAAAACTTGTTGAGGACATCAATGCACTCGACAGGCTTGTCGCTCGGCACGAGATGTCCACACTTGTCGAGAACCAGGACGTGTTTGCGTGCAACGTTGAGCTTGTCGTCGATCACCTTCAGACACGACACGTCCAGCACTTCATCCTGGTCGCCCCAGACTACCATGGTCCTGGCTCGGATGCTGTGCAGCTCGTCTTCCAGACACGTCGGGTGTGCGAGCATGTCCATGACAACCTTCTGCACCACGGCTCGTGCTCGCCCACGCTTAGAGATCGCCAGAGCACGGAACACTCGAGGTGTGTGCACCAGGTTATTGGCCGAGCTAGTTATCCGTTCACGCCACTCGCCCACTTCACTCGTAGAGGTCTCGGTTGGACTCTGCAGCGTGAGTTTGCCCAGATCTTCCACGTCGCTGAGTGTGACGCTCAAGTTGGGCATCGAGATTCCCCACGGGCTCATGAGAGTGAGTGACTTGACTCGGTTCGGGTGCATCGCAGCGTAGACGCCGGCAATGGTTGCACCCATGCAGGTGCCGACGAGGTGCACCTTGTTGATCGGGTACAGTTGCGACTCGAAGAACTCGTGCAGACGTCGCGCCTGGCGGTCGGCGGCGAAGTTCATGTGCGGATCGAGCGGCGTCGTCCGGCCGTGGCCCGGCAGGTCGGGGATTACGACGTGGTAGTCCTTGCTGAGGGCGCTGGAGACGCGCACCCAGGCCTCTTTCGACGAGCCCAAGCCATGCAGGAACACGACGATCTCTCGGCTCTTGGGGTCGGCTGCAGGTCGGTTCAAGTAGCTCCATTGGAACTGGTCCACGACAGCCGTGCGGGCCTCGAACCCTTTGCCGAAGCGCACGAGGTCGGCCGTGTGCGGTCCAAAGGCGCCGAGCACGCGCAAAAGACCCATAGTGGATGCGTGCGGTGCTGTCTGATGGTCCGACGTGCGCTCTACGTGGCGAAATGAGATGTGACACCCTCGGGTTGTTGAGACGGAGTGAGTCGCCTGGACGGACCGTTGTGCCCGTTCCCTAGTGCAGTGCAGTGCAGCAGTCTCCGCCACGAGTGTGATTGCGGAGTGGGGCG
>KV742708.1:21592-35452 GCA_000468175.2 Phytophthora cryptogea
AGCGCAGCCTACTGTTCGTGTCGCGCCCAGGTGTCCGCTGCTCTAGCAGATGGCCCACTCACGAATGCTTGTTGATAAAGGTGCCCTTCGTTTACTCCACCGCGTCCGCGCGGGCATTAGTCGTCATGGTGCTCGGGCTGTTTGCTACCAGCCATTGCCCCGTCAGTTTACGCCCAATGCGTTCAAGAGAGCACAGGCGACGGGATTCTGCCTGCCTGCATCGTCCAGTCGAGCCCCGCGCGAACGCAAATGCCCATCAAACTGCACTTGATTAGCTCAGGGTTTCAGTTTGCAGACCACTGTTCCGACCTGCGTGGTAATCATGGTTGACAAACTTTTACGTGTATTTATCTTGCTCGTGAAGATTGAGAGCTTCAAACCTTGGTTTCTACGTTCTTTTGGTGCGTACGACCGCCGTCCGTTCTTCAATGGACGCTCTTCAGGGGATCGTCCGGTACACGTAGCGGTGTCCGCGGAATTTCAGGATGAGCACCGCGGCCAGCGCGGCGCAGACGCAGCCAGAAACGAAAAACATCACGGCGAGCGCCGCGAACGAGCTGTCTTCGCGACGAGACTCGGCTTCCGTCGAGAAGGACGTCATTTCCGGTAAGTAGTGAGCTGCCGGGACCTCGTCACGACGCGTGATGTCCTCGGACGTGTCCTTAATCGGGTGATCCTTCGCGGTCTCCTTGAAAGGGACGATGCCAAAGATGGAGCCTCCGTACACAGACGTCTCCTCCCACACGAGCTCCTCGTCGCTAATGTCGGGCTCCATGAAGGCACAGTCGGCCTCGATCCCGAGGTTGTTCTTGCCACGCACGATCTTGAAAAAGCCGTTCATGCCCCAGTACGTGCCCCACGAGTTGCGGACGTGCCAATACTTAACGCCATCTTCCTCGCCCCAGCCGACAATTTCCACATCGTGGTCAATGTCCATGAAGCCAGTCTTGTCCTCCAAAATGCCGGCCTTGTACTCGTACGTGAACTCGTTACTGCACGCAATGCCGCAAGTGATGGGGCCGTCCTTCATGATCTCCTTCATCATGGCCAGCTCACCCGACAGGTGGCCGTGGCTTTTGGCGCGGTAACGCACCATTTTGGTCACCGAAAAGCACTGAGGCACCGTTTTGCTCTGTGGCGTGTACATACAGCTACAACACAAAACACGTTAGTACCAAGAACTCAATTTACAACAGCAAACATAACGTACTTCATGCAGTATCCGTGCGGTGGGCAGGTGCCGTTGGTGTCCTTGAACTTGGTGTGGTCCGTCGCGTTGTATGGTAGGCAGGACTCGTCCGGCAGTCCGTAGCGGCGCATGAATTCGTAGACGTCGGCAGCTTCTCCTCCGTCACAGCCATCAGAGAGTCCGTGACCAGGTGCACAATTGAGGAAGCTTTGACGACCGAGCATGACATCAGCTCCCGTGTAGTTGTGACGCTTGTTGAGGATCTTGATGCGGTCCTGGGCGCTCGACATGGCGCCGTGGGCGAAGCACGAGCCGCAGTACTGCGGGATGTGCTGGTTCCAACTGGGGACACAGAAGCCTCGCTCGCACCAATCCAAATGCGTTGGGAGCTTCTCGATCTCCTGCGTCTCGTCAAGTGACAAGGTCGGCAGCGTGTGCACGTTCGGGTGCAGGTGTTCACGGCCTTTCATGGTCCGTTTGCACCGACATCCCTCTTGCTCGGCCTCGACTGGGTAAAGTAGCAGTGTCGAAAGCACCACTGCCAGCACTGTCGCCTTGCAAATCGATCCAAGGCGTCCACTCCACATAGCGTTTCGTGATAAAGGAGATCAATGCGAATACTGAGGACTTGCAACGGCGGAAGCGAATTCACGAATGAGCTCCAGGATGAGGGGGCACTGCAACCAGTGGCAGTTGAAACCGATGCGGTGTTTCCCAGACGTTTCATTGGCGGTGACTGTTCCACGGTGGTCGAAAGGGTGCGTGGCAAGATACACGGGATCAGGTGCTTGCGCAAACTTCAACTTGCCCACCTTATCACAAGAGCGTGGCTACGAGCGCGCACAGGCGTCGATAGCCACTAGCTTGTGATGTTTGTAGGTACGGCCGAAGACAAAGAATATTGGCGGACGAGGTGGTTCAGCGCACGCCGGGATATGAGACGTTGTATTCAACTGAGACCGCCATGTTAATTATATGCAAGGAGAACTTCAAACTCTAGAGGTCTGCGGTGAGTGAGTACACAGAATACATGCAGTAGTGCAGTGGCCATCGGTAAAGGCGGAAATAGCGCCAAACAAAATAGATAGATGGGAGTATTTCAGGAATGAGTTGGTCTAGCCAGCTTCAGACACCACCACTTTCGCTTAGATTTACCCATGGACGTCGCGGCCAGCAATGAGTTTTACATGCGCATCGACAGCGTGCGAGAGGAGGTGGTCGATCTCGAGCAGCAGCTGCAGGCGACAAAAAGCAGCATTGCCACGGTGATGGAGGCATCAGAGCAGCTCACGCTGGAAGTCTGCGGACTCGCCCTTCGCCGCGAAGAGCTGGAGAAGGACGAGACTGAGCTGGCAAAGTCCGAGGCGGTGGCTGTGCAGATCAAGGTGCTAGCAGAAAAGAAACTCATGGAAGTGGGCGGCTACGAGTGTGTCGTGCGTATTCTGCGCAAGGCGCTTCAAAAGGCCAAACTGGAGATCATGGACACGGAAGGTGGGCCCTCACACTCTGCCCAAGCGCTCTTCAGTCTCCACTAACTTTTTCTCTGTTGCTGTTCACAGACGAAACCAAGGACCTGATCCACGAGGAGCTCCTGCTCCGAGCTCAGATCGCCAGCATGACGGGGAGTTTAACCACGACCCAGCAAAGTGTCGCGCGATTGCAGCAGGAATGCGCCGTCGCAGCCGAAAGTAAACGCAACGCCGACGATAAACTACGCCAACTGTCCAATTTCCTCAACCAAGCGCTCAACTCCCCCACCAACGTACGCCCAGCGTCTCCAACATCGCAACTCTAATCAACTCACTTCAACACATGTGCTACTTCACACCGTTACTTCACCCAACAGTGACTTCATAGCGTTACTGCACAGTAGATCTTTTTGTCTGCAGCCATCACTCCAACATCAGCCAAGTCGTTGGCCATCTCGCGTCTCGTTCTCTCGCCGTCATGGACAAGTACCGCCGTATGGACAAGCCTCGTCGCGAGGAGCAGGCCGCGCAGGTGGAGCCCAACGAGATCCGCATCACGCAGCAGGGCAAAGTGCGCAGCTACATTTCCTACGCCAACGGACTCTTCGCAGTAAGCGCGTTTTTACCGTCTTTATTTTCTTATTTTACTAGTGTAAAAGCAACTAAATCTTGTTCTTATTTGGTGCAGGAGAAGAGCGAACGTCGCGTGGTGCTCAAGGCCATGGGCAATGCAATCAGCAAAGCGGTGACGGTAGCCGAGATCCTCAAGCACCGAGTGGCGAATCTGCACCAGGTGACGCGGATCTCGTCCATTGAGACGGTGGACGTGTACGAGCCGCTGGAGGAGGGACTGGACCGCATTGAGACCACGCGCCACATTCCAGGCATCTCCATTCAGCTGTCTCTGGACGAGTTGGACCGAGACGACCCGGGATACCAGAGTCCCATCCCAGCAGACCAAGTCACGGCCGGCTCGCCGTCGTTCCATGACCAACGGGAGTTCAGGAAGTCGCGTGGACACAGCAGACGCGCCGGTCGCAATAGTGGCAATGCAGACGCTTCGGCGACAGTGGAAACAGAGGAGGCTGCTGCAGAGGCTGAGGAGGAAGCGGACCAGCAGACGCCAGGGGAGGATGAAGCGACAGGCTCGACGCCCACGACCCGAGGGAAGCGAGGAAAAGGGCGAGGACGTGGACGCAGTGGCAGCAATGGAGGGCGAGGCAGGAAGTCGCGTGGGAGAACTCCGGCGGAGGAGGGCAATGACCAGGCAGACGCAGAAGCGAGTAGCCCAGTCGAACAGCAGGTAGAGAGCGAGGCGCCGCCCGCGACAGCAAACCGGAAGACTGGACGTGGCAGGAAAGGAGGGAAGAGAGCGGCAAGTAACGGCGATGACGAGAAGCAGAGTGGGGAAGCTGAAGATGGCACCGATGCTCGCGAGAATGGCCAGGTGAATGGTCGAGGTGGTAGAGGCCGGCATTTCGGTCGCGGCCGAGGCCGTGGTCGGGGACGCGGGCGTGGAGGTCGCGGTGAGAGCAATGGTCGCGACGAAAACGCCGCAGCCATTCTGTCGCTGCGTCAGAGTAGCGGGTAGCTGTCTGGAACAATTCAGCTAAGGGATTTGGTGTCGATTTCCGTGCTGCTGAAGACAAGTCGTGTCGAAGCGTGATGGTGTTGGGTAGCAACTGCGATCAGCAGAAGCGGAAGAAAGATAAAAACAAAGAAAAATGGCAGTGACAAACTCATTGATAGCGACAATAACTCGGTGGTCAAGCTCACACGAAGCATGTATTGTATCGCACAAAAAGTCCAGCTAAACGGACGGAATAATACTAACGCTGCGGGTCTCCGAGCTTGCCTGCCAGTGCATTGCGTAGGTAGCCGCAAATGATGCAGCGAACGAGGCGCCCAGCAACGCCACCTTTGGCTTTTAACTATGTAGAAGACCTATTGTAATACAGCCAAACCTCGACGTGCTATTCATTTCCCGACCGTCTACCAAGTGCAAACCACACAACGACTCCAGCGTTAATCTACCATAGAGTTGAGCCACTTGAAAGATCCCGCTGTGTAGCCCTCACCATGCGACCATTTTCTACTGGCGCTGCTGCCGGGGCCCGCGACCACCGCCGCTACCACCGCCACGACGGGGACGGAAACCACCGCGTCCGCCCTGGTTATCGCCACGACGGCTACCACCAGCACTGAAGCCAATACGGCCACCTGCGCCACGACGACCGTCGTTACCGCCACGGCGGTTGCCCCACTCTTCCTTTCCTGTTCCCGAACGAAGGTCCATCATGCGCTCGTTGTTCTCCACAATCTGCGAGAGCTTGTCAGAGTACTGCACGGCCAGGTTCTGCAGCGACGAGCGCTCAGTCTTGTACAGGATAATGGCCTGCGAGGACTGATCCCATGCACCCTGCAGCTCCTCGTTGATCATCATCTTGGACACCACACTGTGCACCGTCTTGTCATCAAGCTCGAACATCTCCATGAGACGCGCAAGACTCACCGAATCGTACTCGGCACTGAAAGCCAGCAGGTACGTCCGTAGAGCCTCAATCTGAATCTTGTGCTGCACCATCGACTTCACACGCTGGCTGACGTTCGTACCCGGGAACAGGTCCCAAACGGGCAGGCCAACGAGAAGCTCTGCGCTCTTACGCCACGAGCCCTGGGCGAGCAGCTTAGCAGCAGCAACCACGTGGTCACGCGGGTTCTCAGGGGGTCCCTCGAACACAAGGCGTTCGTGGAATTCAAGAAGCTTGCGGAAGGCCTTGGACACCATGCGCTTGCGGTCCGACAGGCGCGAGTTCACCATGTTCGGCACCTCCAGCAGCATCGCGCTCACCAGGTGGCACGTCTCCATTAGATCGAGGTTAATGTGCATGTGGTACGGCACCTGGCGACGACGCTCCAGACGCTCCTGCTCAAGGTCACGCTCGCCGTAGCGGAACGACTGAAGGCCTTGCGCAAGCAGTTCCTTAGTACGAGAGCCCGTGCAGATCTCCGACAGACACGCGTGAGCCTCCCAAATGAGACCGCAGCGGAAGGCGCAAAGACCAAGCTGAGCCATCATGCGGTTGAACAGAATCTGAGTAGGAATGTCGGCATCCGTGATGTTGTCCTGGATGTGCGACATCAGCAGCAAGTCGCGAGCCTCGTGGAAGCGATCATGCAGAGCATGGTGGTAAATGCGGCACAGCATCGCACGCGTCTTAGCGCGGATGTCACCGTGCTGGAAAACGAAGCGGCTCACGTCGCGGAGCAGCTTCTCAGCATCCACAGGAGTCACATCCACGCTGGGTTGGCCCATGATAGAAGCAGGGTGCGTCGTAGACACGTCGAACTCCTTCGTCTTGGTCGCGTTGACGCTCGAGCAGGCAGGGTGGAGGAACACCGGGTCACCGAACTTGGCACGCTTGGCTTGGGCTTCGAAAAGAGCAGAAGCAACAGAGTCGTGCTTGTAGTAAATAAGCTCGGCACGAATGAGGGCCATGGTAGCAGCGCGCTGGAAGTCCTTCTTGGTCACGTAGAACTCCTGCACACGCTCGGAAACCTCGTTCAGGAGGTTCTCATCGTACAGACGAGCAACGTACTCGCTCGTGTGCGGGTCCATCTGCTGCAGGCTCTTGGTGTACTCCTCGGAAAGACGCTCCACAAAGGCGGCAAGGTCACCAGACACCTTAATCGTGCCCTTCTTGCCAGCTTGCGGCAGCGTGTCCACGAAGTTCAGGTCCTCCTCGGCGTCTTCAGCGGCAGCAGCTGCGATCTGAGCAGCCGTCACCTTCTCACGGCCAGCACGGACAATGTCGGCCTGGTCCTCCGATGTCAGCGGGGCCAGCGTGAACCCAGGGTTGTTCTCAAGAAGACTCAGGATCGTGCCAATGTAGGTCTGCACCTGCTTCCAGTGACGTGCCGACATGACACGGTCAATCTTCGACGAAGTGTCGAACACCGATGAACCGACAAGGTACATGGTGGCCACAATCTGGCGGGCGGGACCGAGGCGGCGAGCGTAGTTAGCGAGCTTGCGCATCTGGCCAATCTGCTCCGAAAGGTCCACGCCCTTCTTACCACGCATAGCAACCACCTCCTTCACGCGGCGGTCGAACTGACTGGGGGAGAGCTTGAGCTCCTCCTCCACAATGACCTTCTTCTCATCCGCGTCCGAGTCGCGACGAGTGTCGCGCTGCTTGACGACCTTGGGGCCCTTGACCTTCTTGGCCTTGGTGACAACGGGCGTCTGCTTGAGCCAGCGGGCACGGCCCTTAGGCATGTTGTCATCGTCCTCCGACGAAGACGAGGAAGAGGACGACGCGCTCGGCCACGACTTGTCCGAGTCATCCGAGTCATCGTCCGATCCGGACTTGTCGTCGTCGCTGCTGTCGTCGTCCGACTCGGACGCGTCGCTGCTGGCCTCGGACTCGGACTTCTCCGACTCGGAAGAAGATGACTCCGACTCACTGGAGTCCGACTCGGACGATGACGACTCGGAGGATTCTTCCTCACTCGAGTCCACGGGGTGGGCACGGAAGTCGTCGATCTGCTTGCGCATTGGTTCGAGCTGCTTCTTGAGCTTGCCCTTCATGCGGATGAGCGCCTTGCTGTTCTCCTTGCTCATCTTCTTCTGCTCGGCCTTGTTCTTGACCTTCTCGAACAGGAAATCCTCGAGCGCCACCATCGTACGCAGGTAGAACGTGGGCAGCCCCTGGATGGTCTTCTTGGCCCGCTCCAGCTGCTTGCACAGCTCGTCGAACTCGGTCTGGATCTGCGTCCAGTCGTTGATCTTCATGTGGTTCTTGATGCCGGCGCAGTTGCGCTCCATGTTCTCCAGCGCCTTGTCCTTGGCGCTCTTGACCACGCGCACCTCCTCCTCCGAGTCCGAGTCCGACTGCACCGCCCAGCGGGAGGCGGCGCGCGCCTGCTGCTGCTGCGACGTCTCGACGTCCGACACATCCGACACGTCACTCTCCTCCTCGGAAGACGAGCTTCCTGCCCAGAACCTGCTCGCCATGGCTGCTGCTTGCTTTGCTGCTGTCTCGCGGGGCGGTATCCGCGTAATGGCGGCTCGCTCGTGACCACCGATGTGGGGAACAAAACCGGTAGCATACGGTATCAAAATACAGAGGTTTATACTTTACCGGTTTTTCGCGAATCAGGACGGTAGGACCGGTGTTGATGGATGTTGAAGTGTCCTTGTTTGGTGATGGTCTCTAACTTGTTTAGTGGTCTCTATGCTATCTGCTACCTACTGCTAACGTGTTGGTTCACTCGGGTGAGAACGGGTCGTTGTGCGGCGCATTGCCCGGGGACCGAAGGTAGGTGACGCCAAGCGTCGGTGTGTCCATTAACGACGAGTAAGTTTCACGTTCTCCGTGATTGTGTGGGACGCCGCTTTCGAGTACAATCTCCGTGCGACGCTTCTCCTCGCGTTCGTGCTCGTACTTGCGCAGATACATGGTCAGCGGGATCATCAATACGCAGGAAAACAGGGACGCCGCATTTACCGCCGTCAGGTCTCCACCAAACAGAGAGTTCGAGATGTACACTGCCGGGTATTCTGCTAAACTGATGATAGAACCGATCGAGAAGATAATACCCATGAGAGACCCCATGTTCTTGAGCCCAAACGTCTTGGCAGTAAACGCCGAAATAATTGCATACAGGAACGCGCGGAACGCCGTGAATAGGAAGAAGGCCACACACTGGACAGGTAGGCTCGGCACTAGCTCCAGCACATTGTAGAGCACACCCAAGATGTTCGTGAACAGCAGTGCCTTCGACAAGCCGCGGGTCTCCACAAGATAATCAATGGACGGAACGAACAGGAAGCCCATCGGGAGGACGAAGCTGAACACCTTGGTGTAGAGATAGCCGTGCTCACGGTCGCCATAGTTGTCAAGCAACTTGTTTGCCGTGCCAATGTAGATGGTCGCGCGCAGCACTTGTACAGCCGCATATACTGCAATGTAGACAAACTCATAGGACTTCATCTGCTTAGTAATGGGGATATCCACGAGTCGGAACGCTGCATCATCCTTTATCATTGTCGGTGTAGACGGGATTCGCCTAGGAACAATTAGTTCTTGCTCCATACTGCCATACTCCCTGTCGTTGGCATTTCCTTTTACCAGCAACTGCTCGTGCTGCGGCGTCGATACAGTCACTCCGTTGTCATTGACACCAGGCTTGCGCTTCGGCCGCAAGCTCTTCTCATTGAGTCCCCAGAGGAAGATGAGCAGGAGGTAGACGGCCGCTGACACCACTGCGAGACCCAGGAACAACTGCCGACGAGACCAGCCGAAGTGCTCGTGCGCCGCGTACAGCACGAGGAACATGACGCTGCTTCCGTCGAACAGGCAGCTGATGGCCGCGAGGATCGCCGTCTGGTAGCGCATGATGAGGAAACTGGCCGGATACGACGACATCATGGTGATGCAGCCTCCGAACGCGACGAGCACGTAGGCCGGCACGAACACGTCGAAGCTCTGCGAGTCCGCGAGTGCCAGCAGCGTCAACCCCGAGACTTCGATGATGGCAGCTACCGCAATGGTCATGCGCGGCCCTGCGCGGTCTAGGAACATGCCGACGGGCAGCGCACCGGCGTTCATGGCCACGGAGGCCACTGCGAAGATGAGATTGAGGCGGTTTTCCTGGGCCACGCACGTGGTCTCGCTCGGGTCGGAGCAGAGCTCGTGGAACTGACCTTCCTCCTGTAGCAGCAGCAGCAGTGGCGCCCAACCGAAGACGAGCCCCGTGAGCAGCAGGTCGGATGCGAACACGGCCAGCACCAATGCGATGCGTCTGGGCGCGATACGCCGCGAGCGCGACGAAGACGAAGACGATAGCGCCATTGTGACGCAAGTCGAGGAATGGCTCCGGGAGGTGAGTGCAAGGACGGGCAAAGCATTCACATCGAACTTGTGTACGGTACACTAATGTCAACTTGATATGCAAATATAGAGGTTAATATGATAGAGATTGTGCGGAGTGGGTTGAGCCACGGTAAAAAGAACCTTATATAAGAGGTTGTCAGAACAATTGTATTAGTTGGAGAGCGGATTTCCATGACGCAACTTGGGTCATGGACTCCAAATTGGAGCACAACCCCTGAGGATGGCTGGCAGGCTGCCTTGCGCTGCCACTGGCAGCGCAATCGGTGCTGTACTTGTACAATAGATAGTCTGCAATGAAGCTTTTGGTTGTGAATCTCCACTGGCGACGAGGTCTACAGGAAATCGCAGCAGCATCCCTCTGACCCCGGATACAAATTGCTCCGCATGACCTGCGATTATGTGTCGTGAGCTGTCCCAACCTTGAGACTCCCAAGCTCCGGACGAATGAAGTCTGCCTTCGACGATTCTCAAATTGCCTAATGCTCACAAGAAGTGTATGCACGCAGGTTATAGGCTTGGGAAACCAGCACCTTCGAAATTGGGTCCTCAGCAAACTGTGGTTATACAACTTGCACCATACAAGTGATTCGCCCTGTGTCTCTATCCAGGAAGGAGATTTCATTTTAGCAAGGCAAAGTGCATTTATCTTAGCGCTTTCATCAAGAAGCAGCTTCAGCTACAGAACCTACAAGTACTGTAATAAACACAGGTATATCGATAAACTACTGAACGTGCATTCATAAAGAACAGTACAGCAAGATGGTGGCCAAGGTGGTGGAAGTCGGCGGCTACTCACTGCACATGCGGTGCGTTGCCGGTATCGAGTCTTGCTGCTATGTAGACTCAGTTAACGTTGCCTTCGATCTGGGTTGCCTCCATGGCCGTGTGGTAGGGAAATCGCACATTTTCATCACGCACGGGCACGTTGACCACATCGGCGCGTTGGTGGCACACGCCGCACGCCGAGCGCTGCAGAAGCAGAAGCCGGCGCAGTATTTCGTGCCGGCGCACTTGGTCCCCCACCTGGAAAACATATTGCAGAGTACGGCGGCCATGCAGGGCGACGCGCCGTTCCCCGCTCGGCTCGTGCCGCTGCAGGCGTTCGACGAGGTTCACATCTCGCCCAAGTACATGGTGCGCGCCGTACCCACAATGCACCGCGTGCCCAGTCTCGGCTACATCCTGTTCGAGAAGAGGAACCGATTGAAGCCGGAGTACAGGACGCTTGCTGGCCAGGAAATCGCCGCACTCAAGCGGGCAGGCCAGCAGATCACGAGCGCGGAGCTGACGCCCGAAATCGCGTACACGGGAGACACAACCATCGAGGCCTTCACAGCGGCAGCGACCGGCGACGAGCGCGCGAAGGACTTGCTGCGCGTGAAGGTTCTCATCACCGAGGTGCTGTGCCATTCTGTACCGAATAAGAGGCCGACTAACTAACTCATTGTTCCGAACGGACACTGGTTGCAGGCCACGTATGCGTCGGGCAAGACGGTGCAAGAAGCTGTGGACCGAGGCCACATGCATCTCGACCAGGTGCGTTTCAGCTCTGCAATGCGCGACTCGCTGGCGTCAAGTTGCCTTCAACTGAATCTGATGCTTTCGCAGCTCGCTGCCCACGAGCACTTGTTTCAGCAGGTGGGCTCGCTCGTGCTCGTCCACTTCTCCGCGCGCTACAGCGTCGACGAGCTGGCCACGTTCATCCAGACGCGTCTGCCGCCGGCGCTCCAGGAGAAGACAGTGCTGGGCTGCTGAAGTGGGTTCAGCAGCATGGAGCAGCGTGAATAAGTTCGGGGCTGGTTTCTTCGCCTTGATTGCGGTGCTGCACGCACACTGCAAGGTGAACAAGGTTCCCAATGAGCAAGGCGTGGTGGTTGTTGGAAAAATGCCACGATTTATTCTTTCCTACTTGTGTCATGGCGATAAATAGTGTGATGCTACAGAAGAACGCACGATACAGATATAAAAGTCTACGACGAAGAGCTCCAGAACTCGGAGAAGTTGCGGAGCGGGATTGGGCGCGATGCGCGCAGCACCAGAATCTCATCACGCATGAGCATGGGCATGGGGGCGGGCGAGCGGTCGACCACCCCGGCTTCGGCGACTTGCACTTCGTCGCTGAAGCGCACGCGCCTCTTGGGTTTGCTGGCCTTGACGGGCGAGGGCACCTGAGGCTTCTGCGTGGGCATGGCCTGCGCGTCGAACACGCGGTCGGCGCTGGCGTTGGCCTGCTCGCGCACCTTGGTACGGCGCTGGCGCGAGATCTTGTCGTTGGCGCGCTCGATCTTCTCGAGCACGGCAAGCGCGCGCTCCCACTGGTTCTGGAGGCACAGCGCCAGCGCGTGGCGGCGCGAGTTCTGGATGAAGGTGATGGCGTAGCGGATGTTGCCGCAAGCTAGCACGAAGGGCGACACGGCCTCGTGGTGGTGCTGCTGCTGTTGCTGCTGCATCTGCAAGTGGCGGAGCTGCTGCTGCTGGCGCTGAGCCATGACGGCGGCGGCTACGGCGCGCGGCGAGTGCGGCGAGGCATCGCTGGCCTGCTTGCTGACCTTGAGGAGGCGCAGGTCGTCGTCGGCGCTGCGCGCGCGCTTGAGCGCAGCCACGGGCGAGACGGGCACGACGCAGGAGGAGCTCATGGTGCTAGATCGGGGCGCGGGGACGTTGGTAGCTGGGCCGATGAACGGAATTGTTGTAGCGGGGATGCCGCTGGGCCAGGAGTGAGCGGGCGGCGAGTAATTGCGTAATGAAGCTGGTGGTCCCTGGCGAAGCTGGCTACAGCAGCGATTGGACGCTCGCTCGTACACCACAACCACACAGCGCGCGAAACGCCTGCACATCTTGGGGTTTGTATGGACCATCATTCTCCGCCAGAGAAAAGGCAAGTGTCTGCATTTCTCACGCTGTGCGCGAGGCGATACAACGACGGGCATCCAAGTCAGCTCTCGTTGTGTGGCGTTCGCGTCGGCGGGCCAGCAGGCCACTAGCGCCAAGCTGCTAGCCAGGAGCGGATCGGAGGCTTGAACATGGCGGTGGTCAGCGCCCCCACTTGCCGTCCTCGTTGCGGCGGTGATATCTCCAGCAATGGTTGGTTGGCCGAAGCGGCGTTCGGTGGCGATCGCTTGAGACGGTGAAGGCCAATCAGAGCCGCAGGGCGCGACATGTTTTGGCTGGTCCTCGTGCGCTCGAAGGATCGATGGCAACCAGCGCGGTTGACTGTCCGCCCAGCGCCCATAGATACCGCGGCGCCGCTCAAGCAGAGCGGGGGATCCGGCGGCCCGCGCGGAAAAAGCTGCTGGCTGATGACGCTCGCTGGTTCCGAGGGTCTATGCAAGCCCGAATCGCCTGGCAGATGGCCCCTGCCCTTGACGTGGTTCAACCTCGGCGGACCAAGCTGCTGGCAGCAAGCTCGTGAAACACGCGCAGGACGTGCTGAGCGCAGCGCACGCACGCCTCGCGCCGCCACCGACTTGGTCCGACCGCTCCCGACCAGCCAACCTTATTCAGCGGTTACCGAGTGCTATGCAACCGTAACGGTTGCGCTGTAGACGACAGGCACCCGCTACGGTTGCATTGCCGCCCGCGGCACGGCCTCCATTAGCCTAGTTCATTTAGTTTGAGCGGCACCATTGTCGCTCTGTTGCTGCTGTTGGCAGCGCCTGTCGTGTGCTCGCAGCTCGCGGCACCGCGCCTGTCCGACCTCGTCTGATAATTCAAGCGCCGATCCCGCGATGCATCAACGCCCGAGACGGCGCCGGCCTTCAAGCTCCATCGTCGCCTCGGCGCCAAGCAGCGCGATTCCCGATCAACCGATGGGGAGGGTACGACACCGCAGTCGGCGCACCGAATTCTCGATGGGGGAACAGCTCCGCCCGGCTGGAAGCGGAGAACTGCCACGAGAAAACCAACCCCCGCCATACCGTAAACGGAGCGGCGCATGATGGCGCCGGGCAATGCAGTAGCGAGTAATACAGCAGCGCTTGGAGACATCTCGTAGGGAAACAGAACACGGTCGGCGCGCGTCGCACTGTTAGCAATTTCTCAGCTGGGCCGAAACGGCGCACAAAGGAAAGCCTGAAAGCTGCGCCAGCATAATACGAGCAGCTTTGACGCCTTAAAACGAACTGGTACAGCATGCTGCTTCGATCCGCATGCGCTCCAACGACGCGTACATGGACGACAAATAGCGGGCATACATGTACCGGTATGAAATAGTCTGGTTATCTGTATCGGGCGTTACATTATGTCGTATTAACGTTTGAAACACCAAACTATGACACATCATACGCCCATTTTATTTTTCATT
>KV742709.1:0-16446 GCA_000468175.2 Phytophthora cryptogea
GGACGAATGCACTGTGGTCAGGGTGTAGAAATACAGCAAAGCACAAGCAGAGGAGATGCATCTCAAACGAGATTTTGACGAGAGACAAATGAAAGTCATCGTCAATTTCCACATCGAACGCGTCTCCAACAAGAATCTTGACCCTCTTCGAGTGGTTTCCAAGGCCATTCAACTGATCCAAGTTTTCGTTATACGGCAGTGCTGTTCATAACAACTTCGAAGTAAAAAGTATTTGCCAGTCGTTGGCGGGGCAGACATGTGCAAATGGGACGAGAATCGCCCAGATCCGTTGACCGTGGCCGTTTTCGACAGCAGAAAGACCGAGTAACTTGTGCAGACTTAGCTGCTTCCGTCTCCACTTGCCTTGAAACAACCTTTTGCTTCGTCTAGCGAGACGAGATTTCGTCACGAGCGCAGACGCAGACGCCGTCAGAAATACGCACAGGCCGTTAGTGGCTTGGACCCCAAATTGAGCTCCTGAGCTGCTCTGATCAAGCGCATGCAGACGTAAATTTAGGCGTCACTCGGTTTGCGTCAAACGTCCTGTGGTCGGTCGTTTCGGTACAGACCCACGAGCACTCTTCCTGGTCGCTGGCAGACTCCGTCACTCGACTCGATTGGGATGGTCCCAATTGCCCAGTGACTTGTACCGAACCCCATGTCCGCTCGCGATGCCGCGTCCTCTTCACATGCCGAGGAGGTGCCGGCCGACGAGTTTGTTAACAGCCAAAGTCAAGAAGGTGAGAAAGGAGCTAGTGGTGAAGTGGAGAAGACGGCGTCGGGCTCCGTTCGACTCTTCAATCGCCTCGTGACGACGTCGGCGGTGGCTGCGGCACTTGCAGAAGTGCAGGGAGCTGACACTCAACTTGGCGTGGAACGACCCAAGCGGAGGAGACTTGATCGACGGCACTCTGGAGGGATGGAACCTCTTGGAGAGGCGGAAAAGGCAACAACCGAGGCAGCGCAGACGTCCCAAACACATCGGTTGAGTGCACCGATGGTCGATTTCGGTCCTAGTAGGGCACCACCACAAGTGGTGATCAAACCCATGCGACTGGGAAGTGTTTCACCTCGAGGTCAACTCAAACGAGCTACTAGTACACACCTTGCAGGTATCCGTGAACGTCTCAAAGCGGCCGGACAAGCGAATGCTGCAAATACCATTAACGTCAAACGAACGTCCAGTGTCTCGACCACGCCGACGTTCAAACGTACACTAAGTTCTACTACGGCACCGACATTTCGGAGTGTTGCGAAGGCTGTGGCTGTGGGTACCGTCTTGACTTCCGGTGGCAATGCAGCAACTACTAGCAATGGGCACTCGGAGCAAGGCCAGAACTATGAACAAATGATGGCTCGATTTCAACTGCGACGACTTGAACCTGCAGATTCTCAGAGAAGCGTGGGTAGCGACGCAAAAGTGGTTAATCGACGCAGTAGTGCGTACATGTCACCAGTAGATTCCGAGATGAGTCAGCGGCGAATGGATGAAATGATGAACTCGCGTCCACGAAGCGAAGGAGAAGCACAGGACAGCACAATTGGACGTGGAGGTGACGGAGATATGATCATTTCTTCCCAGTCACGGGCAGATTCTAGAGCAGAGGAAAGTCCTCGACGACCAGGAGAGCCATCTTTTCATTCGAACAACGCGAGTATTGCACCACCTGCAACTGCAACAGTAACTCCGGTAGGTCATCTTGCGTCGGTCAATGGAGCGTTAGGAGGATCAGCGCGATCCACTGCGTCCGTCGTGAAGAACGCGCACTCCGCAGACCAAGAGCAAGCCCGAAATTCTCAGATAGGCGAGAAGAATGAACAAACTCCAGATCCACAGCAACAATCTACAGCAAGAAGGGATTCTGGCAAAGTACCAGCTCTGGATCAAGCGAATTTCCACAAACTCACTTCACGAGCAGGAGGTCGTCCACGACCGCTTCCTCGCTTTAAGAAGAGAGTACGAACAATCCTCAATCGACTCCGGACTCCGCTTTCTCCTTTTTCCAGAACAGCTCGAGTCCGGAGTTTTTTCTTGTTGGTAGCTTTCTGTATTCACACGCTGGGGTTCCCGTACGAAGAAGCTTTTCACGCGGGTGGCCGCACGTGGTTCATTACGTTAGATGCACTGACCGAAATGGTCTTCTTGGCGGATTTTTTGCTGGCGTTCAACACAAGTTTTGTCAATAAGCGAGGAGTGCTCGTGGTTTCAAGACGACACATTGCGTGGAACTTTGTGACCGGAGCCTGTGTGTTCCAGTTTGTGGCTGCACTTCCAATCACGACAGGCTCTCTCGTGCTCCACGGAGGAGTACAGGACGTTTTGGTTGAGGAATCGAGGAATGATGCATTTCGTAGCTTCTCGCATACACTGATAGACTTCGTCATACGATCCCACCGAATTGTACATATTCTGCGGCTGCTTCGAGAGTTTGGGCATGTTCGCGACGCTCGAACTGACAAATCCGTGCTGGGGTGGCTGCTGTACTCGCGTTATTCTCATTTATTACGAATTGTTTGGATCGTGGGGGCTGTCATGCTCATCGCACATTGCGTGGCATGTTGTTGGAGGTTACTGCTGATTGATTCGGCCGAAGTAGACCCAGCTTCCATTGTAGCAAGAACTTGCGGGGCCCCTGTCGAACCAAACGTCGAGCTAGAAGTGTATGCCGAGTGTTTTTACGTAGCTATGCAGATGCTACAGGGTCAGAGTTTGACGACACACTCGGCTCGGGAAAATGTTTTCGCTTCTTGTGTAAATTTGCTGGGGTCGATCGTGCTTGCTGTGATTTTTGGTCATGTAGCGATGCTTGTGGCGAATTTCAACGCCAACTCAACCGCCTACCAGCGCAAAATGGAGTCTGTATTCGCTGGAATGACCAAGATGCAGTTGCCTGCACTGTTGCGAGAGCGAATACACCAATACTATGCCCATCTGTGGCGTGAATATGAAGCACTCGATGGTGCTCCGTTAGAGCGTTTTGCAAAGGAGCTCTCGCACAATCTCACACTAGAAGTTGTGTTGTTCAAGTACATGGAGCTGGCCATGCACGTGCCGTTCTGGGAGAATTGTTCACCAGATTTCCAGAAAACCCTCGTGCTCCGTCTTGATACTCGCGTGTACCTTCCGGATGATTTCATTGTGCGTCGTGGGGAAGTGGGCGACGAGTTTTACATGATCAACCGAGGAATGTGCGAGTTGGTAGGTAGCAATGATACTCAAGAACATGCCACGGAGCCATTAGCTCGACGTCGGTCGCAGCTTAGTGAGCACAGTGAACACCCTGCAGACACTTCAACACTATACACGACATCTCATGATGGTACTATTTATCCTGATCGGGACGATCTCGGTCATTCTCACGGTCGCCATCGAGCTGCGCGATCCGCTGCTCGATACCATTACGTTAGTCCAGATGGAGTACCCCCACTCAATGGCACTGTGAAGACCCTGACACGTGGTCAAGCTTTTGGTGAAATGGCTTTGCTCATGAACTATCAGCGAACGGCCAACGTACGAGCGATGACGTACGTTGAAATGTGTGTACTCAGTCGCACTGCTTTCCAGGCTGTCTTAACCAGATATCCTGCTGATCGAAAACATGTCATCTCGCAGATTTTGATCTCGTCTTTGGAGAACAACGAGCGGTTCGGTATTCCATGCCCACTCACAGCAATGGTTCGATCCGTCTTCGCCGGTGAAGTTGACGGTGTAGCGAACGGCGAAAAAATCATCACACCTCGACGAGCTGCGAAGCTGATAGCTTGGGCTGTGAATCCGGACGTAGAAGACGACTCGATAAAGTTTGCATTGAGCTCGAAGCTGAAAGAACAACTCGTGGTCGTCCGAGACCAAGAATTCGGCGTCTCGACACATATTGAAAGTGATTCTCCTCAACAAACAGCAACGAGTTCTGGTTCCCGAACTGCTGGAGCCACAACCACCCCGTCGTCACCCAGAACGAGCAGCAATCGCAAACGAAATCGCAGTGAAGACGAACAAAAAGAGTCTGCGTGTGGATGCGGTGACGCAGCTACTAGCAGTGCTTGCCACCACTCGGTATCAACTGTATCGCCTTCAAAACAAGAGCCCGAGGTGGATTCTCATGTTTTAAAGCTCGAAAGCGCTCAAGCTCAAGCTCTAGCCTTGATTCACGAGCTTCATCGAGGAGTTCACGACACGCTCTATCCTCAACCTCCACAGCCAAGTAGTATTAACGCCGGATCGGTTGTCAACCAGAACGGCGTGGGTAATTCTGACAACCAACCTTCTCGTCGAAAGTCCATAACCCGAGGAGCCAGCTCCAAAGCAGTGTCCATCCAGCAGCGACGATCAAAATTCATCAGCTCCCGGTCGACTTCGGCCCCGAATTTCGCCGATCTCGACTCCATAGTGGGAAGAAGTGCCGATTGCAACCTGAACGAGAGCACCGAGCAAGACGCTGCAACCAGTTCAGCCAGCAAGTTCAAGCCTGCAGCTACCCCTCCCAAGCAGATTCAGCGAGCGGTGACTGTCCGATGGCTGAAAACGTCGGAGAGCACGCGGCCATTGCGAAATCCCACCACATTTTCTCCATTGGTTCGCCCTCGAGCTGTCGGCAGCAGTTCCCAGCGCTTCATCCAGCGCGTGACCAACCAGTTGGCGAGTCTCGCCGCTTCCAACTCGACGGTGCAAGCTTCGCCCACGAGATACGCCGACCAACTTTTCGGAACAGCGCAGCCAAGTCTCGAGACTGCGCCGAGTGGAAACGAGATGTCGTTCAGAGACGACAGCAATGTGTCCGAGGCACGATACTAGAAGCAGCAATAGAAGTTAGAAGACGACAACCAAATGAATTGTTGTTAAAGTTGCTGCATCGAAACCAATTCGAATTGAGTTTCGCGTTTCCACTTGCTTCGTTGGCATCACGGGCGTGTGGTTTGCCCACGTTGAAGCAAATCTGCACCGAGTGGGACACCGAGAAACGCCCGATCTTTTGGATAAATACCTTACTAGTATATTATGTTGCAACCACCACACACGGCAACGAGTTGCAACTTGCATAGATAGAGGGGACTTCTACAGCTTTTCGACACTTTGACCGTCTGCCTGCACATTCACTTTAGGCAGCGGTGGATCTACGACCAACATGGAATCGGCGCAGCGCCGGGTGACGCGCCACCTGCTCGGCACTGAGACGATGCTGCGGCTGCACTTGCAGCATGCAGGACAGCAGGTTGATGGTGGGTCTCGACAGGAGCTTCTTCAAGCCCCAGAGCTCCAGGATCTTGGCCACGCCGTACTTGTTGAGCACGCGCAGTGTTGGCGCGCAGCGGCCTTCGTCCGCGAACAGGGGCGAGCCCGTGAGCAGGATGAAGAGCAGCACGCCGAGCGACCACACGTCGGCGCGCTTGGGGTCGTACACTTGCCCCTGGGAGATCTCGGGTGCCATGTAATAGTATTTGCCCACGACGTCGGACGACAGTTTGGTCGCGTCAGCGCTGAGTCCGAAGTCACAGATTTGGACCTGTCCGTCTTTCAGAAGGACGTTTTCCAAGGACAGGTCGCGGTGCGCCACCCCGTGCGCGTGCAAGAAGCTCAGGCCTCTGGCCATCTGCGAGAAGAGCGTGAGCGCCTCGGCCTCCGGGACGCGGCGGCCAGGCTTGGACGTCACGTAGTCGTAGAGGTCTCCGCCTGCGCAGAACTCCATGGCGATGAAGACGCTGTCTCCGCTCGAGAAGAAGCCCTCGCGCATGTACTCGACCACGAACTCGCGGCCCGGGGCGCGGGCGGTCAGAGGGTCCTCCAGCAGCTGTACCACGAGGCGTTCACTTAACGGGTTCTCCTTCACGGCGGGACTCTGGCTTTCTTGTTGCAAGAGGGGGATGCTGACGCGCTTGAGCACCACGAGCTTCTTGAGCTCTTCGTCCCGGTACAGCGCCGTCTCGCCGTACAGCGTGGACGAGAGCTTCTTGCACAGCGTGTAGCGCGATAGAACGTCCTCGAAGACGTCGGAGGACGCGGGCGTCGGGGCGGACGGCGCCACCACAGCGAGTGGCGAGTGGATCATGACGAAAAGGAAGGAAAGGGGGTGGAGGCGACTAGCACGGATTGAAGCTGGCGGCGGCGCAGTCTCCTCCTGCAGAGCGCAAAGGCTCGCGAGTTACACGACGGACTCGGCGGTCCAGAGCAAATTGGGAACTGAAGAGAGCGGTGAAGGAGACCGCCGTCCGATCGACGGCGCCATAGTGAGACCAAGACAGAGTCTTTTTTATTAGTGTGCCGGGGGTACGCGTTACCCATCAGCTCCGTCGCATAAAAATTGGGCCACCGTCGCGACATTTGAAGGCAAACCCCGAGCCAAAATCCGCCCCGCTATCCACTGCCAAGGCTGAAAGGGGAAACAACGGAGCACTATCCAGCACTGCAGGAGAAATTGTCCTGGCCAACAGCGCCCGATAGTTCTCGAAGGTCCACGCGATGAAGGATGTGGCGATCGCTCAGCAGTATTGTGGCATCGAATACTCCGCTCTCTGTTATATTCTTTATTTAAATCCCGATACAATTCTCAAGTCAACTGAATTGCTAAAACAAATAGCCTGCGGCAACCCAAGCGACTGAGCTTCGCGGCGAGTCGGAGAAAAGTGTCCAGCGCTCCACCCGTCAACGGAGACGAAAGGCTCCACTGCCTGGTGCTCTATTGCAGCGTGCCGATCAAAGCCCCTCGCTGCCGACGAGTGTCCAATGTTGCGGCTCACTTATTGTGGACTCGCTCGCCTTGCGTCGCCATGGATTGCCAAGGCCCATTCCGGCGCAGCATGGACGTGCACCAAAAGTCGCACCCCTTCGTTACAGTACGGAGCAGGTTGAAGTGGTTGCACTTTGCTAGTCAACTTGTTGCTCGTCACGCTTGTTGCTCGTCACGCTTGCTCGCCTCGGGGCCGGACCAAAAGCTCGCCTTCTTGCCCGCAAATCCGCGCTGGGCTAGTACAGCCCCGGCGCTGGCCGCGGTGACGTCGCGCTCGTGGCGCCCGAGCTCTCTCGCTGTTGAAGGTGGCCGCGCTGTGTCGATGGTCGTCAGCGATGGTGCCTTGCATTTTCCGGTATTGCCAGCGATCCTCTGCCGTCTGCAGTGCTGCTTGGTGCGAGCGTCTCGGCACCACCCGTCCGAAAGCCGGTCCCGCACCGAACCGAACTCTTGACGGAGCAAATCGGACGGAGCGCGCAGCCACGTCGCAGCGGGCAGCACGCGAGCCTTCAGACGCATTGAAGGCCGGCGAACTGCAAGCGCTCCAGTTGAAATGGTCAAGTTGCAACGGGCAGCACGCGGCTTCCAGCCACCGGCGAAGCCGTTGGTGCATGTTGCGCTCTCGCTGAGCCTCGCTTCCGAGGGATCAGCCGTTGCAACTGGAGCTGCCACGTCCACTTCTGTTGAGTAGATGGCATTGCACCACGAGTCTTAAACTGCAGCGAAACTGCACTCGCGACTCGGTACCTCGGGGCTCGTCGACTGAGAGTGCGTCGCCAGCGAGCCACCACACCACGCCACCTGCTTCCGACAAGGAGTCGAGCGCGCAGCTCGTTTTTGCGGATGCACTTCATTTCCAGCTCGGAGTCCAGCGCCGAGCTCCACCGCACGAGTTGGTGCTCTGCGGTCTTCACCAGAGGGTGGGAGTCTTTGTCGTCGTCGAGGTACTGCAGCACAAAGCCTGCGAATGTCAGAGGAATCAAAGAGTCATCCGTTGTGCAGGCTTCCAGCATCCCCACCAGGGACCGGAGTGCATTTCGACTACTGCGCGAGCGTCTTAGCCGACGCTCTGACGCTGCATCGAGGTCGAACGCTTGGACATCTGGGCGAACAGGAGGTTGTCTCGCGAGTCGCCACTTGTTACGTTGCACAAACTGCAGATCGCTGCTCAGAGCTGCCCATTCTGCTTCTTGTCGAGCTCGAGCTGTAGTGCATTTACCATGAGCGAAATACTCGCGCGATGTACTAAAGGGCTCGGAGCACCACTCACAGGCGTACGGTGGCGAGTTCGTTTTGAGGTCACTACGACGGAACCACACGCGTAAGAACGCAGCGATCACCCGCGCACAGTCGTCTTCAAGCTGCAGTCGAGCTTGGTCTCTTCGACGTCGTCGCAAAGGCCAAACGAATGCAGCGCAGTACTCCTTTGGATACGTGACGAGTGACCACCACAACAGAGCTGCTCGACGCGAGAGTTTGGTGCGAGCGCGCTTCACTTTTTCACGAAAACTTGACCACCACGGACAACAGACGTAGCAATTAAYTACCTGATCCAATGCTGGTGAGACGGAGCTCACGTTTGCTAAGGTGAGAAAGCCRAGTTCCTCCACGGCCACATTTAACTGCTTTGGAATCGCAGGGAGCTGTCCACTCTTACCGACAAGCAKTTGACAAAGTGCACGCTGGTGAAGGCCTTGAAGGTTGCGGCCAGGAAGCATTCGAGCAGCAGCGTCGACTTTATCCGGCAGTGGCAGGCTGTCCCATTGCCTAGAGTCATGTCGGAGACGCCGGAAGCGCAGCCACGGTTTCTTCGCTTGCCAACGCACCAGTTCGTGTCCTCGCTTCGTGTTAATGAGAAACTCTCGAAAGCACAACCTCGCTTTATCCAGCCTGGCAGCAACAAACGCATCCTCTCGATCACGCCGTTTACGCTCCGCTGCACTCACCTGGGCCAGAAGCGCCTCCAGCTGAGCTCGAGCACCGCGCCGACGCCAAAAACCTTGTATGAGAGCGATTCGGCGCCGTCGTTTTCGCCACACAAGCACCCACTTCCCGATCATCCTCATTCGAGTCTTGAGTCTCCAGCGCTGAGCCTTCCGTGCCAATAACAGTCGGCACAGTCGTCGAAAGCGGACGATGAACTTCTGACTCTCAAATACTCGGAAGCAACGCTGGATACGCACCGCGCTACGAACTTGCGTGATATGATTATACCAAGGTCTGTAGCGACGTTGAATCGCCATCGCTTGCTTGTTGGCAAACTGCAGAGAGTTGAGCGCTCGGCTCCGAGCGTGCCACCAGCGCCATTGCCGCTGCAAGAAAATTACCCGGCCCACTCGTCGACGATGACGAGATCGGTAGAAGAGCTGCAATTTTGTTGCGCTTCCGTGAGCAAGCGCTGAGTAGTTGAACCCCAAACTGTTTGGTTCGTTGACAGCGTCCAGGTGAGCCTGCGAGTTGGAGAGAGACTGACGAATGCCGTCTTCAAGAGTTGCGAGGGCGTCTGCTACGGCTCCGTCCGCGACCTGGCGGTGGGCCGCGTTGAACACTTTCTGAGCATGCTCCGACATCTCCGGCTCAGCTTCAATAGCTGCTGTATCCACGTCGGCCATTGTTTCTTCCTCATCGTTTAGTTCCTCTCGTGTGAGATCAACTGGTGATTGTTTTGGTGGAGACGCTTCTAACGGCGCGTCCTTCACGTCTGGACTAGCTCGGGAGGGAGATGCTGGTTGTGGCTGCTGGAAGGCCAACGCTCGAGTGGGCACTGCACCACCAAAGACCGATTCGCTCGTCATTTCGGCTGCGATCAGCGAGCGCACGGGGTCATCCCAGAGTCTCACTCCCAACTCTAGTAGGCCACGACACTGCATCACGGATTCGATGCGAGTACTCACCTCCAGCGAGTAGAGCGGGGTCGTAGCACCGAGGGTTCCATCGTCTCTGTAAGTTCGTCCACCATTCTCAATTGAATTTGCCGGAGTTGCGTCGGGGTTCGCTTTCAGCCACGCTGTGAGACGTGCTTGCTTTTGAGCGAGATCACGCTCTTCGCGAGTCGGTGGTCGCTTTTTCTTCCTCTTGCTCGGACTTTGTAGTGGTGTATTCGCTCTGCTAGGACTTACTCGAGAAGAATCAACGTCCGGTCCTTTGTCTTTTATGCTCGGGTCAATTAATCGCGTCGATGAACGTGAGCTCGACCTGTTTGACGCCTGATGATCAACGTGTTGCTGAGGTAAGGCGGCAACGCATGCGATCACTGGTTTCTCGTGCGTCTCGAGTGCCCACTTCGTACCATCGAGTCGTAGCAGACCTTCCTTTAGCTTCAAGATACTTTTTGCCGCTCGCTGTGCCGGTGATCCCAGCGATGGTGCAGGTGCCTTCGGGCGGCGCAGTGGCTGACGATACGGCGATTTCTGCTTGCAGAGGTTTGTTGAATCCTGTGTAGAAATCTCGCTGAGCGTTTGCCGCTGCTTGGTTTCTACTTGTTGGGGTCTTTGAGCGAGATTGGCGTCCAAAGTGACGAGCCAGTGACACTCGTCCAGCAGATCCACAGGTGGCAATGCGGGCCATCGCAATTGACGCAGCGGCAGTCCCGAGGAAGAAGAGGCTGCCGACTTGGAGTTCATATCGAGCGAACGATTCAGCAATCAAGCACTAACGAGCATCAGGGATCGGATTGCGGTGGCTTGGGAGAAGCAAACTTTCGTGGCAAACCGTACAGATGAGGTCTAAATGTGGCGGGCACCAAGCAGAGATGGAGGTGAAGCTTTCTCGCAAATATAGGCTCGATGAATAGGATGGGTAGATGACCGAAGAGCGCATAGCCCCGATTGCTTCATGCTCGACGAGACGATTTCCATCAGAACAATGGTCCTGCCGCGGCGTTGTGAGGTCTCCGAGACGTTGCTGGCCTAGAAATGGCTCACCGTGCCTTCCTTGCCAAACGGAGCGCTCGACCTCTGCGATTTGGACGTTGCCACCTGTCTTGACGCTCTGTGTCACCGGATGGCCGTGATCGTCTCTTTGCAAGTCTCCTATGGATGGGAGGACGCTCGAACTCGAACTCATTCACGCTCTTGGCTCGAGTGTCATTCTAACTTCCCGCTGTCCGAACCGAGGTCGAAAGCAACTGTCGAAATGGAGCTCTTTGCCGGGTTTAACGCCGAGGAGCTCGCCATGATGCAAGAGCTGCTCAGGCTGCTCGTGGAAGACGACGACGTGTTGACTCAGCAGCCGACGCCGCGACAGGACAATCAGGTTCTGTTTGATCGATTCGCCGGCGCGTCACCGAAGAGCATGATGATGAACGACTTGGGCGACTACCAGTGGGCAATGGGCGCCCAGAACAGCGTGGTGTGGAATGCAGTGCCCCCAGTTATACCGCAAACGACTCAGTACCCTGTGCACGCTTCCAGAACGCGAACGAGGAGCAACTTCGCCAGTGACGACGAACCGATGCTCAAACGCGGCCGTGTCGACGTTGCGTCGACGATGAGGATCCCCATGAACCGAGTTCCAGGCTCACGCGCGGGGTACGCCTACTATTAGGCGAGCTGTTATACGGGTCTGCTGCGGATCGAACGCGCAGACCGAGCTCACGTGCCCAGCAGGCACATATTTAAACATCCGATGAATGCAATCGTGAACACTTTTTTCTTGCTGCTGTTGCCGTTGCTTTCATCCTTTCAGGTGGAGGATGTCAACGCGAGCTAAACTTGTCCTTACGCAGTCAGTGCACCCTCAAATCACGGCCGATGCACTTGTCGTCGACCACCGAGGCCTCCGTAGACTGCATCACAAGTGAACTCAAGAGTTCGGCGAGGAGTGGCTACGCAAAGGTTGGTCTTTCAACCTTGCGCTGGAGTGAAAGGCACAATTTGAGTTTGAATTTGTTGCGGGAACAGGCTATCTGCTCTCATAAGTCGCGCTTGAACACAGCAACGCAAAGGAGAATGACCTCACTTGTCACGACGTTGGTACCAGTATCAGCGGTTGTCAGCGCCGTACATATTGCGGTTGCCATTCTTTCCACGTCCTTTGGATTGTTTCCAGCGAGTAAGTCGTCGACATTTGAGAGCAAGAGGTTTTTGGAGTCCAAGAAGAAGCGCGTGACATGCATCGCCTGCTACGGACGGTAGCTCACGAGGAACGCAAGTCGAGAGCTCTCGTGCTGGCACAAGTAAAAGCAGAGCTCTCGATGCTGAACGCGACTCTCCTCGGACGAGCGTTTCGCTAGGGCCGACTCGCAGTCGCCAGTAACTGTAAAGCTACTTCGACGAACGGCCTACCGCGACGCAGCCCCCGCGTGTCTCGAACGACCTGCACTCGCTGTACAACGCCATGGAGGGAAGCCTCAAAGCACTCGAGCAGGGATGACTCAGCCACTCCTGCACGTTCAAACCCCTTGGACGCATTCTATTGCATCACAACTGTATGTCCCTCTTCAATTTTGAATCCAAAGAGGTCAATCCTTGTCTCGCTTGTACTTATTCTTCTAGGCGGCAGCGTGACGAAGATGCTAGCTAAGGTACCTTTAAAAGAACTAGCGCGAACGAGTGCGCAACTAACTACAAGACACTACATCGCAATCGAGCACGGACACTTTGTGACGTCGTCGAAAAATATTGACAAATCCTGGTGTGTTTTCAGTCGCTTGAAAGTCTGGCAATATCTTGTGAAATCACCCCAGGTTTTGTCACAATAAAATGTATTTGTCATTATTTTCTCAATCACCCCAGGTTTTGTCATTTTCCCCGCAGAACAAGCGGGAAACTGTCTCAATCGCTGATCCGCCAATCACAGCGCCGCAAAAATCGAGCATTTAGGACAAAAAGTATCTTTGGTGGTCGGTTCGTTCGGCTGTCCCTCCTAAAACTCGCTCACAATTCCATTCGCCCTCAACCGCACAAGTCCGCCTCAACCGTTCGTCATCGCCATGGCCACTCCCCCGCTCCTCCGCGTGCGTCGACAGCTCAGTCCTGCGCTCTATGGCCAAGTCCTCGAGTGCGAACTGCTCGGTCACGATGACCCAGTTGCAGTCAAGTGCATCTCGCTCTCACGAGCAGCCGAAGCCAGACGCCAAGTCCAGTCTGCTAGAGAGATCGACAACCCCGTGCAAGAGCAACGCGTAGCTGCTCTGCTCGTGGCCAACGGAGGCCATCGCAACGTGGTGCAGCCGCATTTCCACTTCGTCCACGGCCGGAGACTCTACCTGGTCAACGAGCTCTGTAGAGATGGAGACTTGCACTCGCTTCTAGAGTCGCGACTCAGTGCTGCGTCGTTGCTACGTGAGGAGGAGGTGCTGCTTCTGATGCATCAAGTGCTTCAAGGTGTCCACTATCTCCATACAACGCTGAGTGTTGCTCACCGAGACTTGTCGCTCGAGAATGTTTTGCTGAGTCGCGGTGTGTGCAAGATCACGGACTTCGGGCTTTCGACAGATGCTCGGACTGTTTGTGAAGGTGGTCGAGTGGGCAAAGAGTTCTACATGGCACCGGAAGTCGTCGCGGGTGAGCGATACAACCCTGCACTTGCAGACGTTTGGTCGTTGGGGATCATGTGGTTCATCATGCTCATAGGATCACCGTTGGTGTCGTTGGCCTCACCGACTGAAAAGGGTTTTGGGGCTGTAAAGAAACACGGTGTGGGGGCTGTCATTGATGTATGGGGCCACTCGGACCGCGTCTCGAGGAACACCATCTCTTTGCTCGAGAAAATGCTGCAGATTGATCCGCATCAGCGCATTTCGCTGGACCAACTGCTCGCCCACCCACTGTTCTCCGCAGTGGAGTAACCAAGGCAAGTTAGAAAGCTACATGTTTAGGTGGCTACTACGCAAGCCGCTCGTCTCCGAGCTGCTAGATGTGAAGAGTGAATTCGCTGTCGTGCCGAGTAACGATGCTGATAATGAATGTACAACTGCAACACCAGCGTGAGCAACAAATACTACTACGAAATACTGAAAGCTCTCATTACGTGTACTTTAAACCGACGACCTCGAGATCTAGTAAACAAGCAAGGCTGCTTCTTTTCGCAGCCCAGTACCCTTCACTTCTTACCTAAACGAGTTCCTGCTTGATCAACCGCGCGATCGTACTGAGCTGGACGTTGCTCGTGCCGCCGTAGATGGTGCCGACCTTGCAGTCTCGGTAGAACTTCTCGGCCATGAGCTGCTTGGAAAAGCCCACCCCGCCCAACATCTCAATGCAACGTGAAGACGTGCGTTCAGCCACACGGGACGCGTGCAGCTTGGCCATGCACGACGCTTTGACGTAATCGTGGCCAGCATCTTTCAGTCGAGCGGCGTTGTACACCAATAGCCTAGCACTCGCCAACTCCACCGCCAGCTCTGCGTATTGGTGCTGCATGGCCTGGAAGTCTCCGATAGCCCGACCGAACTGCCGTCGCTCAAAGAGGTAGGGCATGGCGTGGCGGTACGCGCCTTCAGCGATCCCAAGCTGCTGCGCTGCAATGCCAATGCGGCCTTCGTTCAGCTGGCCGATAGCAATGGCGTAGCCCTGTCCGACGTCGCCCAGCACCTTGTCGCGCGGGATCTTGACATCTTCCAGGATGACGGAGCACGTGGACGACGCGTTGAGTCCGAGCTTCTTCTCCGGTGGTCCGAACGAAAGCCCGGGCGTGCCGCGCTCCACGATGAAGCATGTGATGCCTTTGTAGCCCAAGGACGGATCCACGTTGGCCATGACGAGGAACACGTCTGCGTGTGCCACGTTGGAGATCCACATCTTCTCTCCGTTGAGCGTGTAGTAGCTGCCGTCCGCCGACACATCTGCCCGCGTCTTGAGCGAGAAGGCGTCGCTGCCGGCCTCGGACTCGGTCAGACAGAAGCTGCCGACCGTGTCGGAGCACAGTCGAGGCAGATACTCTTGGCGTTGCTCCTCGGTGGCGTACCGAAGGAAGACGTTGCTCACGACGGTGTTCTGCAGGTCACAGAGCAGACCGACACTGGCGTCCACACGGGACAGCTCCTCAATGGTGAGGATGAGACTCATGAACGAGGCACCGACACCTCCGTACTCCATGGGGATCTCCACTGACAACAGCCCGTTGTCGAACAGTCCTTGGATTACTTCAGGCGCCATCTCTCCAGCCTCGTCCATGCTGCGGACGCGTGGTTGGATCACGTCGGCGGCGAAGCGAGCCACCGAGTCTTTGAACATTTCCTCGTCCTCCGTCAAGACGGTGAGCGGCATGGGCGACGCGTGTACCATTTCGGTGGAGGCGTCGGCCAAGCTGCTGCCCCAACGACGGGCTCCGATACGCGCCGTCTTGGCCACTTGACGCTGCGTCTGAATCAACACGCGACTGAGCATTGGAAGAGTCGAAAGCTGTTGGAAGGTGGCGGACGATACGATGCAAATTGGAAAGTGAAGAGCTACGAGACCAGAGTCGAGAGCACTTCAGAACGTTACGCAGCACGTGGCCCACATCCCGAAGGTGGTGAATGCCGTTCAACCAAGCAGAAAACGAGTAGGGACGCGCTTGCACGGCTTGTGATTGGCGAGCGGTACCAACTTCAATTTGGGCTGCGTCAAATCAAAGCACATGTAGACGAACACCAAGCAGAAGTTCAACGTGTATTTTCATATGGAGATTCAGTGGTAGGCTGCAGCACTGGCAAACAAGGGGTTAGCCAGTACTTGGTGCAGCGAAATACGGCGAGATGGGTCGATCTGCAGCATTTTCTCTAATAGAGCAATGGTGGACTTTGAGATGCGACCGGAATGACCCCACACCTCCATGACAGCACCAACTCCATGCGTCTTGACAGCTTCATACCCATGCTCCAAGGGCGATGCAATCGGCAAGAGTGGGGAACCTGTGAGCATGATGAACCACATGATCCCCAACGACCAAACGTCCGCCAGAGTGGGGTCATACTGCTCCCCCGCGACGACTTCCGGTGCCATGTAGTACTCTTTGCCTACTTGTCCACCATCGCAAACGAACCGAGCGTCAACTGACAGCCCAAAGTCCGTGATCTTGCACATGCCGCGACTCAGTAGCACGTTCTCGAGCGACAAGTCCCGATGCGCTATGCCCACGACGGTGTGCAGATAGTAAACACCTTCCAGCACTTGATGCATCAGCGGCAACACCTCGACTTCGCTCAGCAACGTTGACGCGTTCACCCGAGCAGAAACAAGGGAGTGCAAGTCTCCATCCTCGCAGAGTTCGTTGACCAAATACAGTCTCCTTTCGTGGACAAACTGAAAGTACGACCGAACCACGTTGCGATGGCCTCCGTTGGCCAAGAGCTTTGCTGCGATACGATATTCTTGCACGGGGTCATCGATCTCCTTCGGAGTACGCGCTCGACTTTTAGCTTCAGCTACGCGTGTGAGCGAGATGCACTTGACTGCAACCGGTTCGTCGTACCCATGCACCAAACACTCGAAGATCCCTCCGTACTGGGCAGGACTGAGCTGGCGACACACGTGGAGAAATGGAGGTGTATTCATGGTCCTGGAATTGAAGAGAGGTAGACAGCAGCCTTGAATTCAGGATGCCAATGATGAAATGAACTATCGGAGTGACTGTGGGTTGCCTCGACCCTGGGCAATAGGAAAAATCGATCACTTTATAAGAACACGCTCTTCTTCTCGTTCGCTTTCTCAAGTTTCCATGAGTGTTCGCGCCGCTCTAATCTTTCTCAGGGGCTGTACTATCCCTTTGCGAAAATCAGCCCACACGCTGAGATAAT
>KV742709.1:16527-32359 GCA_000468175.2 Phytophthora cryptogea
AGATTGCAGCACTGATTTGCACAACCAACTTTGGATCTTGCATCCTTTTCGTTTCGTGCGGAGAAATCCTGAGTCAGGATTCCTGACCATACCCAAGCATGTGCAACATGTCAAATGCAGCAATTTATAGGCACAATAGGATGACCTAGTGTCATTTTAAAGCGGATGGCCAAGAGTACGCTATACCGAATAACTAGAGTGCATCCTCGAAGCATGGTATCCGATAACCACGTGGTTACTTCAAAGCACACATACCGCTACCAATGCAACCAGTACAAGCAGGTCAACTAAATCTACTGCCGCTTTGTTTTCACAAGACTGAGGCAGGACCGCAATGTCTGGCATGGAAGAGGCTAAAAGCAGCAATGGTCTTGTCATGGAGAGCACCATTTCAAACTTAGCTCGTTATTCCAGGACCACCACGAGAGTTGGGAAAAGTTTTCTCACGTTCTGAGCTGCGCCCACAAGCGACGCATTTGGCCTTCACTCTTCCCCGTCGACTTCAGTCCTTCAGGTCAAGGCGCTCAAGAGGCTGTCACCTGACCGGTAGTTAATGGGGAAGTGGTGATCTCCAAGTGATTTCGATCCGGTCAACTAACTGCACGAGAGACCCCCAATTGGGCTATGGGCGTATGCCTCAGCAAAGTACCAGGCCTCGCGCCTAAACGCAGCAATGTCTGCGATGTCGTACCCAAAGGTTCTCCGACGACTTCAGCTGTACCGGTCTCCGCAACTTCAGCGAGGAACTTAGTGGCCCCACACCCGAGTTCTGGTAGTCCAGAACTCCGTCAGACATTACCACAACGAGAAGAACCGAGTAAAGGCAAACACTACAAACCACCAAGTACACATTCGTCACTGAGACGACTCGAGCGAGCACATACTACTGCATCACTAGAGGCTGGAAGGCGAAACTCTGCGTCTTCAGCACATTCAGCTTTGGCTTTACCAGCGCCTCCACCAGTTCGTTCTAGACACCAGTCCATCAAGCCCCCACTGCGTCAAACTGGGAGTGAAACCCAACTTTTAGTTGGACGACAAGGCAAGCGACGACCTTCTCGGAAGAAGAAACCTGTGACTATCGGTTTGGAAGTTCTGCTACGAGACGAACGCGCTCGAATCGGCTACTTCAAATACTTGCGAGCTGCGGCGCTCATGGAAAAATTGAATAGCGGCGGCGGTGAGGATGAAGCGGCTACTCAAGCACAAGTGAAAGCCGAAATATTTGCAGATGAGGAAGGAAAACCACTGCGGACCAAACGAGCAGGAGCGAAAACAGTCGACTACCGTGAAGATTGTGCACTTTTCTGGCTGGAGATCAGTGACTTGCTCAAGATACCGAGTTCAACGGTGGCAGGTGGCGTGTCCTCCTTCCAAATGGGGCTTATGGATGATCTTTACGATGGATATATCGCAAAGGGAGCAACGCGTCTATTACCTATGGTATCTCCATCGGAACGAGTGACTTTGGCTCAATGTTTAGCTGATCGGAATGCAGAACGAGCTCTACTGATGTTTAAGATGATCCTGCTGGACGTATTGGATGTAGTCACTGCAAATTTCGATGAATATGTACGAGAACCTGGACCGCTTGGTTTCTCACACGCAACCAAGAGTGAATCAATGCGTAATGTACTGGCACAACTTGCCAAGCGAGTCGCAGGCGGCGGCGTCACTAATGGAGACCGACGAGCTCATTTGCACCACATTTTATCTACTCCAGCACTTTGTCGGATGTTCCGCGAGTTCCTCGAAGCACGCAACTCCGTTGAAAATCTCCTCTTCATCATTGACGCCTTGGGGTTTGAAGATCTGGTGAACACTTTGAAGCACGCGTTTTCAACCTCCTTTACGATAACAACCGAAAGTCGTGAGCCATCCACTGCAACATCAGCAAACTCGACGGCGGCTCAAAGTGAAGTTGACGAAGTTGAAACCCCATCAATGGAATCGCACCAAGACTACTGTGTTCGGCAAGCACACAAGATTTTCAACAAATACGTGCGCTACGGCTCGAAAGCTGAGGTGTGTCTAGGAACTTCCGTGAAAGACCGACTTCTTGAACGCCTAGTTGAATACCCTCTGAGCGCAGACATTTTCAGCGACGCCATTCTGCTCTGTAGTGCCGAACTGGTGCAGTCACACCTTGACACTTTCTATCGTACGGTGGCGTACTTGGCGTACCAGGCTGAGGCACAGAAGATGAAAAAACTACAAAAACTTGGCAAGCAGAACCGCATAATGGAAGCCAAGACACCTGAACCCCAAGAACTTGCCACTGATGGGAATACCCCTTCACTACCTACAGCCATTGCTACTGCAGTCCCAGCTAATAGTGGTGGAATAATTGGAAGTACTGGCAAGCAAGGACCGATTGGACTCGCAGAGATCCTCGAGGGCGTAGGTGTTCACACGTTTCGTGACTTCCTGCGAGATCAGGGCGTCGAGAACACGCTGTTCTTCTACAAGGAGGTGTGCGAATTTCAGAGACTTCCTCACAGTCAGCGGCAGTACATTCAAATGCGTGCGCGGAGGATTTTCGACAAGTATGTACGTCGTGGTGCAAGACTGGAGTTAGAGCTACCAGTGGAGACTCGACGTGATATTCTCTGGAAGTTAGCAGCCCCCACCGAAGCCACTTTCTCCGATGCACAGCGGCTAGTTTTACGACAGTGGGAAACGCGAGACCTCCCAAAGTTTCGCAATAGTCCGTTGTACCAGGAAATGCTCGACCAAATTGCTGTGTCACCCTCAGCCCCACCTCCAGCCATTTCACATGACGGCGAGGAGCAGACAACCAGCAACACGAGTAGTTCTGCATTTATTGACATCTCCAAACTATCACTACGCGAGTTCCTCGAGCTGGAGCTGTTTCGCAAATACTTTCGGCGATTCTTGGAGCGAGAGCAGTGTGCGAACGAGCTGTACTTCTACTTTGAAATCGCAACTTTTCAGCAGTTTCCGACATCCGACTATCTCGTTCGTCAAGCAAAAAAACTATTCAACAGATTCTGCGACCCACAGTCACGCGAGTTCGTGCCATTCTCTTCTACTGCAATTCACAAGGACCTTCAATGCAGCTTGGCTAGTCCCAGTCCGGCCATGTTTAACAAAGCGCAAGAGCAGATTTTCAACTTCTTCGCCACCACCTTGTTCCCTAAATTTCAGCAGAGTGAGATCTATCGCGGTATTCGTATTACCCCACACCAGCTGAGAGCAGCGCGTTTAGCAGCGATGGGTGGTGCATCAAATAGGAAGATCGCGGTCGTGAAAAACCCGAATCGAAACTCCGTTCAGACACCTGCGGAGTCAGGTCGTCGGTCGAATTCCGTCATGGCTGGAGAAGTAGAAGACCGAGTATCGGACGGTGGATTGACCGAGGCGGATGTGACAGTGGTGATGATCTTGGAGAACCCGGAGACGCGTGCTTTGTTTTTGTTCTTTTCCGAGGAAATGTAAGTGTTTGTCTGAAGGCGTCTGTGAACAAATGTGCGATAACTAACTTTTACGTCTTGATGCCTACAGCTTCTGCACTGAGAGTATCTACTTCTGGATGGACTGCAACGAATTCAAGGACATCCCGCACCGCAGTTACCTCAAGTTGCGAGCACAAAAGATCTATCGGAAGTACATTTGCGGTCGAGCTAAGCTGCAGGTGAATCTGGAGAGCGCTCTGATTCGTGTGATCGAGAGCAACCTGGACAACCCCACGCGCACATTGTTCATACCTGCACAGCACTCCATCACCAAAATGCTGGAGCGAGACACATTACCGAAGTTCCGGCGGTCCAAGCACTTTCAGCCGTGTTATCAGTTGTTGCTTGCCGCAAGCTAGCTCACTCACCAGTACCGAAATATGAGGTTGCTCGGGTATCTAAACGTATACGTTGTTCACTTGAGTTGCAATGTGGTTACTTCGAAGTTTTATTTTTTGTGCCCGAGTGCACATACAAACCCATTCCAACGTGAGTTTGCTATCTACATGTACTGTGCAAATGAATTCTCTACCCTACCAGTCTAGGGTTGTATTGTATTCACGCTGCGATTGTGCTGGCAAACATGGGGTGAGTGAGCACTTGGTCCAGTGAAACGCGACGAGTTGGGTCGATCTGCAGCATTTTATCCAGCAGAGCAATGGTGGAGTCGGAGAAGCGACCAGAATGACCCCATACTTTGATAACAGTACCAACTCCATGCGTCTTGACAGCATCGAACCCGCGCTCCGTCGGTGACGCCAATGGCAGCAACGGTGATCCCGTGAGCATGATGAACCACATGATCCCCAACGACCAAACGTCTGCAAGTGCAGGGTTGTATCGTTCACCCGCGACGACTTCCGGTGCCATGTAGAACTCTTTACCCACTCGACCACCTTCACAAACAGTCCGAGCATCTGTCGAAAGCCCGAAGTCCGTGATCTTGCACACACCGCGACTCAGCAAAACATTCTCGAGCGACAAGTCTCGGTGAGCAACACTCAGCGTTGTATGGAGATAGTGGACACCTTGAAGCACTTGATGCATCAGAAGCAGCACCTCCTCCTCACGTAGCAACGACGCAGCACTGAGTCGCGACTCTAGAAGCGAGTGCAAGTCTCCATCTCTACAGAGCTCGTTGACCAGGTAGAGTCTCCGGCCGTGGACGAAGTGGAAATGCGGCTGCACCACGTTGCGATGGCCTCCGTTGGCCACGAGCAGAGCAGCTACGCGTTGCTCTTGCACGGGGTTGTCGATCTCTCTAGCAGACTGGACTTGGCGTCTGGCTTCGGCTGCTCGTGAGAGGGAGATGCACTTGACTGCAACTGGGTCATCGTGACCGAGCAGTTCGCACTCGAGGACTTGGCCGTAGAGCGCAGGACTGAGCTGTCGACGAATACGAAGTTGCATTGATGGTCTTGTTGAGGTGGACATATATGTCGGACTCGAGGTAGGGTGCCTTGTTCGGAGGTAGGACCTGCGGTCGGCTTGGGAACTTTAAGTACAGTACGTTGGAAGTTGCCTTGAGTACTTGAAAGCAAGAGGAGTTCTGATGCTGCTGGGCTCGTCGGAGCCACGACGGCTGCACTCCAAAGACTACGCGCCGCAAGAGCTGCGCAAAAGTGCAGCTTTTGCCCGACCAGGTTGCCTTTTCGTTGCGTCTATCTGCGTTAGTCGGCGGAAGATGCTCTTGCGACCTGGAAGAGTTGATTGCACCTCTTCGCCATTACCCATAGAGTGAATTTGAAACGTGGATTCTGGAACTCGATGCCCCGCCAGATGCAGTAGCAGCAACTTTCAGCCGACAGTAACCGAGACGGTTTCCAAAAGGTTTCCAACACCTTCTCCGATTTCAAACAGATTTCACACACATCTATTGTACGAGTGCGAATGCTTATTGTTGTTCTCTATTGGCATAATTTGCTGCGCAGAAGCTCCTTCCCTCATCGCTTCTTCCTCATCATACAACCTTTGGTTACGCATTGATGGATGGACCCCTATCATCATATGATTCATACTTGCCGTTTCCGCTTCCCTGCAATTGCAACCGTCAATGCCGAAGCTTCTCGAAGCCTACGTTGAAGTTGGGTTATGTTTTGCACATAACTACGTCAACCACACCACTTTGCCCTCATCATTTCCACTCACCAACTCACCAGTCCCAGCCACACACCAACACTCCGTCCAGAAGGCAACATGGCGCTCGTCCGCCGACTCGCACGCGCGTCCCGCGGGCTCCCCACGGCTCCCGCGCAGTCCCTTCAGCTGGCTCATTCGACGCGCCGCAACGAGGCGCCTCTGCAGTCGCCGTCCCTGGCTCTGCGCGCCTTCCACGCGTCCCCACAGCGCGAAAACACGGTCCTCGTGGCGGGTCTGGGCGTCGCGGGGGCCGCACTGGGCGCCAAGTACGCGCTACAGGTGTGGGAAGCGTACAAGAACAGGCCCAAGAGCGAGAAGGTGAGCTCGTGGAAGTACCGCAACTTCTACGACGGCCCGTTCGAAGACAAGATGACGCGACGCGAGGCCGCGCTGATCCTCGGCGTGCGGGAGAGCGCCAGCGAGGAGCGCATCCGCAACGCGCACCGCAAGCTGCTGATCCTGAACCACCCGGACACGGGCGGCTCGACGTTCCTGGCCACCAAGATCAACCAGGCCAAGGAGATGCTGCTGAACGGCGGCAAGTAGACGCTCAAGAGACTCACGAGAGGGAGAATGAAGCTTTTCTTTTTGATTTTTTTAAACCTTTTTCTGGTGTTTGTTAGGTGGGGAGAGGAGCGACGGGTGCTGCTGGAGTGGGAGTAGGTGCAGGTAATGGAGTTTTCAGGAGACGAGAAGTTTGTTGTTGCAACAGGGACAGATGGGGCTGGGCGGCGTACTCGAACGGGATCTTGGACGCGATCTGACCCACTAACGACGCAAAACTGCGCTCGAACTCGGTCTGCAGTGGAGAGACTTCCATGAGAGGATGGAGAGGCTCGAGGGGATGTGCTACTGCTACTGGCAGCTCGTTGATGTGGAAGGGAGGGGGCTGAGGTGGCAGGAAGCTGGAAGCTGGTGCATCGACCTTGCTCAGATCCAAGTGGGGGAGTTGCTGGTCTAGCTGTTGCACAGGCGCAGGTGGCGGCATTGATGAAGGAGCAGCCTGGTGCTGACTGCCGTTAGGTTGGTTCGACCGGCGGAACGCCTCGCGACTGATTACAAGACACTGCCAGCAAAGTTGCGCGAATTGGACGAGCAGGTTGGCGAGCTCGTGACGCTTGCACAGACTGTCGTGGTTGCTCATGACGTTGCCATGCGCGTCGACCAATCGGGCGGGGTCTGCAGCGAGGAAGGAATCGAGCACTTCTGGTACGCCACCGTGCACGTGTGTGTCCACGCTTCCTTTCAGCACCAGTGTTAGAGTCTTCAAATCTGTTCTGCCTGCGTTCTCCTTGTCGATCTCCGCTCGCAGCAGCTCGCAGCGTTTTCGAATGTCGTCCATGGAGTTCTCGATGGGGCATCGTGTTTCCTCGTGACGCCGCTGCACACGTTGTCGATTTAGTCGACAGGGAAACGTGCGTGCTACCGACAAAAACGTGATGCGTTTCATTTGCTCCGACGTCTTTCCGTACGATGACGAACTGCCAAGCGCGAATGGTACCGCAAATTTGAACGCTACTCGCCAGTTCTGACTTCGAGATTTCGTTGTCTTAAGCTGCTTAAGCTCTTCAGGAAGAGCCTCCTCAACAGTGGTCACACGTAGGAAAATGGCGTTCGGGTTGTTGTCGGTACCGGTCAGTAATTTTGGCTCCGGAACGACGTCGACGCGTTCACACTGCGGATATTTAGCGCGGAGCATGGCCTTCATTTCGGCTACGAATTCTCCAAGCGATACGAACTTGCTTCGCTTGTAGATGAACTCGTCTTTCGCGATTAAAGCTGGTACACAACCGCCAGCACATCGGACTCGGTAAAACGAAAAACTCGAATTGCTGCGTTGACCGTTTTCCTGCCTCTCTGCAAGCCGACTGATTATCGTGTCGATATACCGCAGTGTTTCCTGGTATTCGTTGAATCGACGCTGTTGTTTGAGGCACACAAGCAGAAGTTCGCTGATTGAAAGCTCTTTCTTGATCCAGTCTGCTTGTTTGGCGTAGTCGCGAGCTACACAGAGTTCATCGACGACCCACTGCTGCACGTGACCAAGATGTGAATTGTCGGGATTGTTTCCAAGACCAGCGCGTTGTACGCATTCGATTGCAGCAATTTTACAGCAAACGGCTTCATCAAAGCATTTACGACGGATGTGCAGACGCAGCAGAGCATTTAACCAAGTGAGTTTTTCTTCAAGAAGCCAATGCGGCGAAATGTCTTCAACGACCCGATCAACGCCTTCTTCGATCTCTTCAAAGTCATGGGGGCCGTCAGGGAAATCAAACGCTCCTTGCCAGCGTTCGAACGCGTGAACTTTCGTTGTGAGATCGTTTAGTAAGTCGATGAACTGGATGTGAAAGCAGAATGGGAGTGATAAAGCGCTGTCACGCGCCATTGTAGGAAACGATCGCATCTCGTCCAGCAAGTCACGCAAGGAAGTGCAGGAGATCATCAGCGATGGATGGGGTGCACGTTGAGTGGGAAAGAAGGCAGAGGTCAGCACCTTGAGTACCGGTGCTTTCACAAGAAGAAAACTGCCGGTTTGCTCGTAACAAACAGCGAATAGCTGACTGAGTAACATGGCTGCATGACGTCGCACATTGCTCTCCTTCCCAGTCGCAGCAATTGATACAAGTAACTGGATCCGTTGCTGGTCGTGAATCAACGGAAGTCCCGGAATTCGAGCAGCAAAAAGAGCTGCACAAAACCGCCAAACGAATGTTTGCAAGTACTGCAACAAACTTACCACGAAGCACGACTGGGTGGTTCCGGATGCTGTGTCATCATGATCTTCACTTGGCCGTTCTTCTGCGTTGGCAATGTCCGACGAGTCACTGACCAAACATTCAATGTGACTTGTCCGTCGCAGAAGTTGGAACAGCAAATCCACCAGAGAACCCAGCAGAACAAGCGCTTGGCTCATGGTTACAGCTTTCAGCGAAAACCTCCCGTCAACTTGACGCTGTTTGCCCAGACATGGAATCCGGGGACCTTCAACCAAGCGAACAACAGGCTCGTATTGGTCCACCGCCGTTTTAAGCACTCGGAGAGCGGTGGAGGCTACGGCGTGTTGTAGTGCAGCGATATCGGCAGTGTGTCCGCTGCTAGCAGATACGTCTGGGGTATCAGCAGACGTTGTAAATGCTGATTTCTCTTCGGGTGTTCCAGTCGGCGCACTCCGACGTTGCTGCATACCAGCGTAGTGCTTGCTCCAGTTCCGCGGAAGCGATCTGTGAGTCGTACTACCGTCGGACGCGTTCTGGACCAGGTCACTACCGCTTTCAGCTAAGCTTGTTTTGTTCGTTGCCATAGCCGACGTATCCAATCCACCTCCAGCGCGACGATGAAAACTCCGACGGTGGGCAAGGCGATGCTCCAACAAAGACAAACCTGTTTCAGTCTCGCACGCGCTCAGATCTGGAGAGAGCAGTTGCTGCCAAAGTTGTTCGGCATTGGTTGTTGGGGATTCCACAACAAGGAAAGTCTCCAGCATGCGATGTATTAGTGCAAGACTGGCGTGCACTCTGGGCTCTTCGTACGACGTCTTCTTTGAAGTGGCCCCGGTTGGCACGGAACGCTCTAACACTTGTTCGATGATGTTGTTGGATAGTTCGTCGGCCTTGAGCCTTGCTGGATATGGTGGGTCCGGTGCCTGTTGCATCACAATCAATCATGGATGTTATCGACAATGATACACAAATTTCATCTCTGGAGACAACAAAACCTACCTTGGCAAGCACTCGGTGATAAAATGCGAGTGCCTTTGTGGGCTCTAAGTGCACTGGATGAACTTTGTATGAATTTTCCTCGACTGATCGAAAGAAGGACGACAAGTGTGAATCTGAAACACTGCAGAGAAGATGGCCAATACAGGCCAGCATCTCTTTCTGGAGATCAAATACCGATTTTGCCTCGCCTGAAAACGCTGTTGAATTGCTGCCGACTTTGCTCGACAAGAGTTTTCCCTGTGTTGTGAGCTGAGCAATACTCGGAAACAGCGGATAGTATAAGACAGCTATCTTCTCTTGATATTCGGGACTTTGGAAGCGCTGATTGTACACCTGCGCCGCAAACATCCTTCGGAGCAACCTCACTGCGTCAACTCTAATTTTCTGCTCTTTCTGCGTGTCCACGATGAGCAACAGCTTCTCGAAAATTGATTTTGCAAGCCACGCTCGGGATCTTACAGATATTTTCTCGCAAGGTAGAGAAGCTCCATTTATCGTGGCGAAGAACTCGAAGTCTACCAAGATATGCAGAAATGGGAACCAAATATGCCGAAGGCTGTTCGCATCTCCTTGAACATCGATCCACTTCACGTAGCGATCGATAACGCGGGCCGGAAATACGTTCCTCACTACGAGAAACACTCCACTGCAGAAGTACGCCAGACTTCGGTTTACTTCCTTCTGAAGTAACAAACCGTTTGATGTATCACCGGCGCATGCGATCAGTTGGTCCAAAACCCGCTCAAGCATCACTTCGTCATTTTTGGGTAGCACCATCGGCAGCGAATTTGTACCACGGTTGTTTGGAGTGTTACATTGACCCAGCAACTTCATTGAAATGGATTTTAGGATGAGTTGCAGAAGAACGTTCGAGTACGTCAATGACATTCGCTTCGTGTCGACATTCTCCTCGATGGAAGCCTTGTTGTTCAGAACATTGTGCCATGTCTCGAGGAGCGCGCCAAAAACCGACTTCCGTTCGTTTTGTGCCAGCGTTTTGGAAGGTGACTGAGGTCTGTTGGGGTCATCGATGGAGTTCTCGTCGAAAACAATGTGCACAAAATCGTGGAGAACTCGGTTCATCTCGTGGATCTTCAGCGACCCTCGTGAATTCCAGCTTGCCTTCTCCATTACAGCAAGAAGTGTGCGGAAGGCGGACCATCGCACAAGTGATGTTCCATATCGCAGGTAGCCTAGTACGAACTTGGCGATCATGAAGAAGAAGTAGCGCACATTTGGAGCTCCACTATGACTTAACCCCATCAAGCGGTTGACGATTGCGTCCTCCTGAGCAGCAGAATCGGTGGCGGATGCTTTCAGCCTGCTATGAAAAGGTTTCAAAAAGTCAGCTACAGCACTATCTTGGCTGTGCACCGAAGACACGATGCGGCCCCGACAGGTGAACACAGTTTTCGTGTTGTCTACTATTGCATCCCGGGCGGCATCGACGTAACCAGGGGATAATGAAATGCCGCCTCCAGTCGTTGACGGCTTTGAAGATATCGGAGCGGGAGTCACATTCACTGCATATTTGCCGTCTTGCATAATTGTGCCATCTTTGCCCAGCAAAGGCAGAGTTGCGTATCCGACGAGGTCTTGCTGCGGTTGATTTGGCTGCAATTTCTTGCAGTGAACGTGGTAGAATGTGAACAAGAGGTGGTGGTCCACTGTCAAGTTCTCTGGAAGACAAATCTTGATCTCATCCTCGAACTGCGGATTTTTCTGGTGGTATCCCACAAGTGCGTACGCTGATCTACCGACCTGATTATTTGCTCGGTAGATAGCTCGGAGGACAGCAGAGTCTGTTTCTACAACGCCGCGAACAGCATCGACTTCTCGTTGCAGGAGCTGGATTCGGATCGCTACGTTTCGATGCTGGCACTTTTCGACTTGAAGCGGATACACGTACAGGACGTTTACATATGAAACAGCTACTGGCCCTGACCCTGTCATGCCAAATGTTGGAACCAAAGACTGAGGACAAAATGGTTGAACTTCCCGGCACTTGACCCCAGTTTGCTCCTTGCTCTGCTCAATTGAGTCGCTCTCTGGTTTACCCGAAGCGAAGACCTTTTGCTCGGAAAATGGGTCAGCGATTTTCAGTCTTGGAACTGGAACTGTAGCTGGCGATTGCGTCTTAAACTTTGCGTCATAAAGTTCCTCGGTAGAAATATCTTCAACGTCAAACTCGCACTGAGCAGGGACGATCTTCTCCCTATTAAAAAAAGTGAACAATCGTGAGGAAAAACGCTGGTGTTGACACTCAAACACCAAGTACTTACTTCAATGTGCCACGGATAGCGTCCAAAATCAAGGATAACCGCTGCTCTTCGGGGATACAAGTTCGCTGTCTGAAAAGAGTCATTGGCCGCTTCACTCCTTTCAAAAGAGGAATCGTTCCCCAGGCGAGAGGCTGCTGAAATCGGCCCAGACGTACCCCACAATCTTTGGCCTTTTCAACCAGCTTTTGTTGCTCAGCAGGCGAAGCAAATTTGTCGGGACTGCAATACGGCGCTGTGGCGATATCTCCATCTCCGACCAGCACCTTGCTCACTTTGAGAACCAAGTACAAGTTCTGCAATTGCAGGGTGGGTAACACATACACGAGTGCGACAGGAGGGATCGCGCAGTCCAGCTTATCAAGCATCGGGCCGGGGATCCGAAAGCAAAATTCCTCTGTCACTCTGTTGCTTGCGACGATGTCGTACACTACCATTTTGCAAACGAGAGGTTCAATCTGCATCCAAAACAAATGTCGACAATGAGTACCCCACGCCAGCCATTGGAGAGACAATGAATGAACCGACCGTGCCAAGATTAAAGCGGACGCGTGGTGTGATGAGGAATGCTTGTGCCTCTGGGACCGCAACACGCGGTTCCAGAAAGGAGGAAGGGCGAATCTCGGATGCAAAAGATGGTTCTCCAGGAGTATACTGTGGTTCATAGCTCTTCATCACCGAGTCTCCTAGAAACGGACACAATGTAAGACCCCATTCTTGTGGAAGAAAGTTGCATGCGCTGCCTTACCGACTTTGCTGTCCTCATGGGGAGGGACTGGCAGACGCAGTGCTCTCCATGGTCTTGAAAACTCGTGGAGAATCGGAGCTTCGATTGGTGACGGTGGTGGCAATGGAAGTTCCATCTCGCATCTCCATTGTTGTCTCTCCACCTCCACCAGCTCCAATGTTCCTTCGGGGATTCCGAAACCCGATGAACCATCCGTCCACTCCTCTTCAAAGTCTCCTGTCTCCATCTGCTGGTCACCTACGCGAATTTGTGCCGGATCCTCGACGCCAATTCTCTCGACCCCGTTACTCTGTACAGTCCTCTCTCCGACTATCGAGGCGGACGTCACTTCCGCGCCTACCATCAAGGAGGGGATCTACACTAGTGGAGAAGTCCCCAGTGCAGCGACCTCTGGCTATGGATCGACGACCGTTCCCCAATTTTGCTAAAACTATCAGGCGATTCTCATTGAAAGTGCATTTGGGTCCCCACGAGATCATCTGCAACTCACCATTCTCCGCTTTGTGGCTGCACGAAGCGAGTTGAACGCCGGATGAATTGGCCTTGACGTCGCCGCCAATGCACATGTACGATCAAGCTCACACGTCGCAGGAATCAGATTTTCACACGTCACATTTTTTGCATCTACCGTCTTTCTCCGCTTACATACGACTCCATCCACCAAGCAATCCGTAGTATTAATATCAACAATGGCAGCTAAAGCAGGCAACACGAGCGTCTTGGGCGGCGCATCCAGCGGCGAGTTCATCTCCGTGGCGGGTTTGCGCGTGGACGGGCGTCGCAGCGAGGAAGTGCGGCGCATCCGCACGCGCTTCGGCCTCTTCTCGCGCGTGGACGGGTCCTCGTACTACGAACAGGGCAACACCAAAGTGGTGGCGGTGGTCTACGGCCCTCGGGAGCTGCGAGGCACCGCAGCCAATAGCGGGGCCGCAGCAGTGGGCACGGGGTCCGGCAACGCCGCCAGCAACACGCAGCCACGCGCGGCCGTGAACTGCGAGTTCACGCAGGCGGCGTTCGCCACGTCGGAACGCAAGCCGCAACGCAGCGGAGACCGCAAGAAGACGGAGATGTCACTGGCCGTCAAGCAGATCTTTGAGGCCTGCATCCAGACGCAGCTGTACCCTCGCAGCCAGATCGACATCTTTGTGCAGGTGCTGCACGCGGACGGCGGAGAGCTGCCCGCCAGTATCAACGCCATCACATTGGCGCTCATTGACGCGGGCATTGCGCTCAATGACTTTGTGGTGGCGTCTTCGGCCGGGTACTTGCAGCAGACGATGCTTTGTGGTGGGTGTTTGGGTATGGTAGAGTGGGAGAAGGTAGAGTGGTTAATTGATGGTGATCTTTCTTGTCTATTGCAGATCTGAACTACGCTGAGGAGATGGCGCGCGCCCCGCAGATGGTCATCGCGCTGAACCCGCGCACGCAGAAGCTCAATTTGCTGCAGATGGAGTGCAAACTGCCGCTCGAGCTCTTCGAAAGCCTCATGGAGGTGGCTACCGATGGATGCAACCAGATCTACGACCTCCTGCAGAACGCAGTGCGCGAGAACACGTGGAAGCGACTGCGACTGCGGGGCTCGGCCACAGCATGAGATTTTTACTGTGTTAATACAGTACATTTGGCTGTTGTAGGTAGGCTCGAGGTAGAACGGGTAGAACGCGCAGTTTAGGCGGGACATTTGAATTTATGCTGAAGTTTGTATGCCCACTTGCAACGCCATTTCAGCCAATCACAACCCGATAATTCGACTTTCGCGGCAAGTGGAAGTTTGAATTCGTCGTCGCGCCAAAGCGGGCGATCAGTTCCCGAGCTCCCTCGTGACCCACAGACGATGGCGCTTCGCTCCTCTTCCACGGCTCGAGAGACGTCCGCGTTACGTCCATCTGAAGCGCAAGAGAACCAGGAACATGCACATGTCGGAGTGGGCGCCAAAAGCCTCGTGGGGGCCACAGGAGCGCTCAACAAAGTGCAAACCAGCGACCAGACTACTCGACCGCTGCGCCGCGCGCTCCACAGTATCGACAGCAACCGCCCACGACCAGTCTCATGCTCTACAATAAATCCAACCAAGCGTCCGCTGTCCAATGAGCCCCTGCACGACGTAGAAGACCCGGTAGAAGCCGACAAACTAAGGAACTCCCGTCAGACCGCTTTGGAAGCAATACACGGCTCGGAATCGCAGCTAACAGGCCGCAAGCGCTCGGCTACGACTGCAGACAACGAGAGAAAGACACCGAGGGATGCTACGGAGCAGTGGGAGCAGCAGGAGAGTGAGAACTTGGCCTGGATGGACATGATGCTGGCTCTACTAGAGAAACGCTACGGCGGCGCTTCCTCGTTGCCCGTGTGTCTGACAGACCTGGAGGCTGCGAAACAGTTCCAGTTACCACAGCAGAAGAAGCTCAAGACGGGAATTGCCGCCTCCAGAAGCAGTGTAGAGAGCAGAGAACAGGGTCGCGCAAGTGCCCAAAGTTTTGGCACTTACACCAGTAAGACGACAACAATTAACTCCTCAAACCTGCAGCAGATCCCAGCGCGGTTTGAAGGAGAGCAGACCAAGGAGACGAAGAGACAGCGACTGCTCTTACGCCACGCACAGCAGCTTCAGGCCTCCAGCGTGTCCTCCTCCACGAGCTGCGGCTGCAAGACCGGCTGCCTCAAGATGTACTGCATGTGCTTTAGCTCCCGAGGCTATTGCCACGCCGGATGCGGCTGCGGCGACTGCAAGAACGGACGGGGCCATGTGACCGAGCGCGTGGAGGCCATCCAGAACTATTTAGCGAACGACCCGCGCGCCTTCTCCTTTGCGTCTGTGCCCCAAGACGCAAGCACCTCGGGCTTCCTTCACCTCCTGCCGCAGGTAAGTCACGTACTCTGATGGCTGCTTGTACTTAAGTAAAGGAACTCTAATAATTTCCTCTGCTTGTAGAAATCTAGCGCGGTCGTGATGCGTGGGTGCCGCTGCAAGAAGTCCAAATGTTTGAAGAAGTACTGCGAGTGTTTCCAGAACGGCATCGCCTGCACGTCCAACTGCCGCTGCATGGACTGCTCCAACCACAGCGAGTCGACAGCTGCGCACCAGCACCCGCACCTTCAAAAGGGCAGTGCTTCTGACAAACGGCCCCACTCGAGCTCCTTCATCTGCCCCACTGCCGAAGCCAAACCGTTCCACGCCGTGCAAATCACTGTGACCAAGCAGCCTCGTCGGAATCGCGTGGGCAAGACGCTGCGCCTCAACTTGTAACCTGTCGAATACGCCCAGTGATCGAGCTCCCTGCTGTATCAATCAAATAGTCGGTCGACGCAGCTCCAACAGTCCTAACACACAAACACTCAATAGACCTCCTCGTTCCTCGCCGGTTTAACTGATCCCATGATGCCTAGCAGAGAAAATACACAACTGATCCCATGATCACAACGCAGTCATTCCGAGACTCGCACTCTAGCCGAGATGGTGCACGCCGA
>KV742712.1:0-33868 GCA_000468175.2 Phytophthora cryptogea
GGAGGGTTCGTCCTCACACTGGTCCTGGTGCCAATCTTCGCGTTCGTGGCTTGTGCTCTGAGACTTCGGTTGGTACAACTTGGTATCTCTCATGGAGTGTACTCTCTCCATGGTCTAGCTGCAATGGCCTTCGGTTCAAAAGGTGCAATTGCGTCGGGTCTGCTCCAGCTCGTAGTTTCGGGAGGTCTCATCTCGACGTACTTCGCCATCCTCTTCCAGGATTTACCGGTGCTGTTGACTCAAGCTTTGGGCCTAGAGATGAGTAATGATGATGCTCAAACCAACCTCCCGACGTTGGCTTGGTTTCTCAGCGATCATGTTCGGTTTGCGGAACTGTTGGTTCGTCTTTGCTTGCTTTCGACACCATCGTGACGTTTCTGATCTAGTGGTGTCCTGCTTCTTGTAGACGATCGGAGTGGTGATTCCGTTCTGCCTTGTCTGGACATCTCACACAAAGTTGAAGGTGCCATGCATAATTGCAGCGTTGGCGCTGTTTGTTGCCTGCTTTTTCGTTCTGGTGAATACTCCCGGACTTCATAGGCGCGACGTGCCGTTGATCTCGCGAGGGTTTGCAGAAGATTACCTCGCGATGCATGTGGCAGTATGCCACTCCATGGCGATTCTAGCGACGTCCTTCTCGAGTCCACATCACATTTTCCACACCTTCTACGCTTTACGAGAGCGCTCAATCGGCTGCTTCGCCCGACTTTCAATCGGCTCGACCATGATATCAATTTTCTGGGCACTTGGCTTTGGCGTCGGTGGGTACTTGTCGTTTTTATCGGACACACGAGCAGATGTACTACAAAACTACATCAATGCTGGAGGCGACATCCCGTCGAAGTATAGCTGGGCGTATTGGGTCATGATACCTTTCTGTGCTGTAGTATGCATTGCACTGGAGGTAAGATGTACCAGCAACCAGCTTGTTATACACGCACAACAATTATATCGACTTACCTTTGTTGCTGCTTTGTGTAGGTGGTCGTTTCTCAGCATACCTTTCGGTTCTTCTCGCGAACCACCAATTCGCTTGACGCAGAGACGGCAGATATCCGTTTTTGGTCACAGACAACATCAACGCGAGCCCAGACTCCAACTCGCAAACGTACCAAAACAAGTCGAAAAGGATTCGGCTGGAAGAGCACCATGGTCACGGGAACCGTGGTGTTAGCACTGGCACAGATTGCGATCTTCACGCGATATACAATCGCAAAGGCAATGACTGCCACCGGCGCAATAGGTGGGCTCTCGCTTTTGTTCATTTTGCCGGCTGTATGCCACTTGAAGTTGACTGTTGGGGAAGACGACAGCGACCGAGGCGGGTGGGTGCTCATGAGGCTTGTACCCGGTCTTAGCATAGGAACCGGTCTTGTTGGTATTATCTCGTGCACAGTTGTTGCAGCAGTACAAGTATTTCCGTAATCAGGTCTAGCTTGTAGAAGTTGGCGCACCTGCATCCGTGTGAAGTTCTATATGCGAAGGAAGTGGCTGGGGTGGAGACCTGTACGAGCAAGTTAGTTTTAAAAAGTGATCGTAGTGAAGTAAAAAAATGACTAACGTACCTGAAGTCCATAGCTTGACAAGTTCGATCGTGACACTTTTGGTAGAATACTCGCTGGTTGATGTCTACGATGAACATTACGTTGTTGCTTTTGTGCGGCCGACCAATATTTGCACACCAGCGATTACGAGCCATGTGATAAATTATCATCCAGGGGTTCTGCGGGGTCTCAATGTTAGGTTGTTCTTGATTATCTTCTTGGCCAGGTAAATTCGCCGTGGAGGCGGAGTTGTTGGTCATTAGCATTTGAATTGAGCGAATTTCGCCCTGGACGCCACCCTTGGTCGACTGTGCACGAATGAAGGTGTCTAACGCCGGATACGCTGATTTTCGACATTCAATTGAAGAGCTAGCAAGGGTGTTGGTGCTGGGAGTAGTTAAACGTCGGCTACGCCCTGTGGCCGTAAGGGATGGCTCGCACCATAGAAGAAATTGATCGTTCTTCTGGCTCAGCTTCATGGCATCAAGAGAAGGATATGGACACACCAATGTGTTCAAAAACAACTTCTGATCAAGCTCAGATGCAGACGTCGATGCTGTAAGCGGCCATAAGAACGCTTGCTTCTTAAACTTGGAAGAACCCAATACTCGAAACATGCGATTTCGAGTATACACACCCGTATCGATAAAGAGTTGTTTCTTCTGAACAGGATCGTCCGAAGTCTCCGCGTTGATAAGAAATGGAGAGTATAATCCCTCAGATTCTTCCAGCTGACCAGTTTCCTGATCCCTGAAGACCACTAGATCACTAATAAATTCGCGCACAAACTGTTCTCACCGTACGAGCATAACAGGCGCTTGTTAGATGCACTCCGAAACGCTGTGGAAAGACAAACCAATAACCTTACCGCTCCAGCGTGAAGATTATTCGCAAAAAGATAACCATAAGGAAGATGGAACTACACGTACAGTATACATGATATAGAATCAGACAAAACGGTAGTGATAGTTGCACACGGAAATGGGGCTCTTACGATGAGGTGGCGACTAAATTTGACGGGCGTCGATGAGTCGAGTTGATAAATATTTTCTTGATTCACACGGAGTCCATACAGACGCTGTGATCAATCATTTAACATGATGTGAGCCTTCACAAAATTACTCTTTGCCAGCATCGGAACGTACGTAAAACTGAAGTTGGAGTAGCGATATAAGGTGATCCACAAGCGCATTACCGTCTACGTTGAGGTTAATGCCACGTTTAAACTCGAGGTCAAAGTAAAGCCGACAGGGCACACCTTCTCGGATAATCTCGTAAACATGGCGTTGGTCCGCTCTCGTTTTCTTGTAATTTTTCCAGAACTCGGCAAAACTCGCAACGAGGAAGCGCCGCTTGCCATTGCCCGCACTCTCAAACGAAAATACACGAGGCACGCAATCGTCTTCACCTTCAACATACGTAGATATACCGCGTGCAGCTCTCACACGTCGGCGGAGTGCAGCAACTTGATCTGCGAACTCGAAAGCTTCTTGCTGCCTTGGGAATGACGTTGAAATCGGAGCTGTCCCTTCAAGCTGGCACATCAGTGAATGTGACACTCGAAACTGCAGCTTCTCGTAAAAAGAACGCCAACTACTATCCGTCACACGACTGTCTAAATTGCTAGCCAAGGGAGTCGGCTTTTGAGTGTTGGACCCATAAAACATCTCCGCCGACAACGTTTTCCTTCGCTTAACCATCTCGCCCAGCTTTGCTCCAGCTTCTCGACGACTCATCCCTCGTTTCGCCAAACAGTTTTTTGCTGAGCTCGACAACTCCACTTTCGGAAATGTTGTGTGCAGAGCAACCAGCAAATTCTCCGCCACGTCAATATTGTAGAAAGCGTCACTGTCCTGGTCGTCTGAAAACACCAATGCTTTGCCCGATCCTTCGCCCAGCATTGCACGCCGTACTCGACCGAAAAAGTATCCTTGTTGCCGCGTATCATCCACATCCAGCAGCACCAGAACACTCGACACAAATGGCGACGGACTAAACGGAGCAGATATTGTCAGTAATTCTGTAAAATCACAACTATCTCGCACAAATAAGACACACCTGTATAGTGAAAAGCAGGTTAATGCATCAGAAGGCAACAATACGCTGTTTGGAGCGCGTTTTAGACCCGCTTCAGATCCTAAACTTTTGATCAGATAAAGACCTTGCTGTATTGGGCTCTGGACGTCCCCAGACGCTGTATTAAGCTGCGTGTTTAGCCAGATCTGCAGGCCGAAAGGGGCCACATCCAGATCCTGCACTTCGGCGTCCTCGATATCGTGCAGGGGCGTGCCTAGAGCCCCCGTCCAGACGCGACACCCCTCGCTCTCGAACACCAGCGCCATTGTGACGCCAATAACTTGATATGCATGGTGATTGGCTGAAATGCAAAGGTCGCGAAACGTCGTAAAGAGATGGCTACATTTGTGATACAGACGCTGATGGAGGCGATCGTGCTGGATAATGGCTCGGGGACGCTGAAGGCGGGGTTCTCAGGCGAAGACACACCACGGACGACGTTTACAACGTGTGCAGGGCGAGTGAAGAGTCCTGAGTGGTTTGCGTCACAGGCACCCAACTGGAAAGCGGAGCTGCGAGACCGCGACACGTTCGTTGGACCCGAGTGTCAGCTGTACCGAGACTTCCTGGAGCTGTCGAATCCGATTAACAGAGGGGTCGTGGAGGACTGGGATGCACTGGAACGCATGTGGGAGTTTGTGTTTTCACAGGAACTGCGGGTGGATCCGGAGACCGCCGCGCTGCCGGTGCTCTGCATCAGTTCTCCATCAGGACCAAAGAAGCAGCAGGAACGCATGGCGCAACTCATGTTCGAATCGCAAAAAGTCTGTGGGTTTTACTTCATGCAGCAGTGCGTGCTGTCGCTGTTTGCATCAGGACGCACTCGGGGACTCGTTGTGGAAGTGGGCCACGGATCAAGTCACGCAATCCCGATTTTTGAAGGTTACGCGCTGCCTCACGCGGCACTTCACTACAACGCTGGTGGCATGGACATCAGTCAGCGCCTCCATCTACTGTTGTCCAAAAGAGGAGTATCTTTCCACTCGTTTCCGTTGCACACGATTGACGAGATCAAAGAGTCAACCTGTGCGATGGGGAATGGCACGAATCAGCAAGGGCAAAACCAACAAGATGAGGCAAGCAAGCCGTTCGAACTGCCTGACGGGACAGTGTTGCAGGTAGATTGGCAGACGCAATCTACGCCCGCCGAAATCCTCTTTAAACCGCAGGAGCTAGGTGACGAGCATCCTCTCCGTCCAGACAAGGGTTTGCACGAGTGTGCCGCCGCCAGCATTGCCATGTGCGATAAGGATCTACAGAGTGATTTGCTCAACGCTGTCGTGCTCGCCGGCGGGACGACCATGCTTCCTGGCTTTTCACGGCGCTTCCAGGACGAGCTCCAGACGGTTCTGCAGAGCACCGGTGGCAATAGCAACGTGAACGTCATCCCCGATCCGGTCGTTCGGGAACGAGGGTATAACTCTCAACGCAAGATCGCAGCGTGGGTAGGTGGCTCCATGTTTGCATCGCTCGACACGTTCCGGGACATCCACATCACCAAGCAGGAATGGGAAGAGTATCACGAAGCCATCCTCGACCGCAAGTGCTTCTAACGACAGATAAAACATAAAGAAAAAAAACTGGATTGGGATCTAGATCAGGAGCGCGTGTGGTTTAATTTCAAGGTTACAGGCAGCATCCAGGCAGGCAATAAAGAGCTAAAGAGGCAGAAACATGGAACGACAACTGGGGGAGGTTGGATGGCTCGGAGACACAGGATCTTGATGACTCTGAATCCGTCTCCAATGGCCTTAACAGCCGCAAGGCTGGCGCATGGCGTACTGCATGAAGTGCAGCAGCAGCATGAACATGAAGACCATGTTCAGGTTCCAGTCTAGCGTCACAAAACAGCAGAGAATACGCATCAGATTGTACACAAGTGTGTGACAGGAACCACCAAACGCACCTCCAAACATGTCGTGCTCGGGCTGCTGCAGCGCGTCAGGCGCCTCCTGATTGGCCGAGTCGGCGTCGGCGTTTGCTGCGCGGTTACGGCGCTGCGAGCCCGACACGGAGCACGAGGGAGCGGCGGCGTTCTCCATGACGACGGACTGGACGAGGATGAAGACCGAAAATGAAGAGTCGAAACCGTGTCTAGTCATTCAAGTGGAATTTTAACATGTCACTAAAACGAGTATTGCGGAGGGTACGTTGCACTGTACCCCTTGGGTTAAACACAACAATGGAGCTGGCTGCGAGCTCCTCCGGCGCGACGCTCAAGCGCACGGGGCGGCCTATGCACCCGCTATGGGACCACTTCCATCGTGGAGAGAAGCGCAATCGTTACCACTACCACGCGTACTGCTCTTACTGCGTGAATCGCCAGGGGATGGAGCACGTGCCGCCTACGCGCGGCGTGTCGTCCGACATGCTGCGGCACCTTGAAAGCTGTCCGAATTGCCCTCGCAGCGTGGTGGAGAGCGTGAAGGAGCTTTGCAGCCGTCGAGAGCGCAATGCACACGCCAAGAAACAGGCGCATACCATTGGAAACGGCGGCAATCAACTGGAAGCGGCTGTGGACGAGGAAGATGAAGACCAAGTGCTGCTGCTGGACGCGGTGGCCGCCTCGACGGCTGCTGGTGTCGCTTCGGTATCCGTGTCGACGGTGACGACGTCTCCAGATGATGCAGCGGCGGCAATTGTGGCGGCAGCAGGAACGGAGACGGACACGCGAACGGCGAAGAGGACGGCGAGTGAAGCTTTGACGGACACTGTGGAGGAGATGGCGCAGCTAAATCGTGTGGCTAGCAGCAATGAAGGAGGTAAAAGAACATTGGATAATGGTGAGCAGAGTGCTGCTTCATCCGTTGTGGACGGCGGTGCTGGGTTCGTGGCGATGGCGGCGAAACGCGGACGGATGGATAGTGGCAGTGCTCTGGAGCATACGGGGAACGAAGACCCAGTGGTAAAATGGAAAATGAGCGTGCTGCAGACTGCCGTGGCGTCTGGGATACCGTTTTCTGCATTTCGGAAAAGTGAGTTTCAGGAATTACTTCGGATGCTGAGTCCTGTGCGGCTCGATAGTGATGCTGCGATCAGCAGCGTCGGTACTCAATGCTTTCTGGAAGAGACTGCAGCAAAACTGGCTCGTAGTCAACTCGATCACGTAAAGGAAGGGATGCTGAACTCGACCATTAAGAGTGGTCTTACCTTGAGCGTGACTTGTTGGCGTACTCTCGACCTTCAGCAACTGGTAGCTTTCTCACTTGTCAATTCGAATGGCGACGCTGCCTGCGTGCGTGTTCAAGATATTAGTGGGCACATTCAACAGCATCATTCAGGTGCGGAAAGTGGTTCACCGATGGCATTGCTGCGTCCCGCCCAACTTCTCCCGCTCGCCCATGCAATAGAGGATGTTTTGCTGGAGCTCAGTGCGAAAAATATTTGCGTCATGGGTATCGTAGCTGACTCAGCGGTGGCACTGAGCGCGGCGAAGAGAGTATGCTCCAGTTCACGATGGAAATCAGTGCTCGTTGTTCCCTGTATGTCCGCGTTGCTGACTTCGTTAGCGGGCAGCGTTCTTACACATGATTCGTTTACCACCGCAGTCGGGCAACTCGTGGAGCTGGCTGCGTATTTCTCCAACTCTCGATTGCAAAGCTCACTTCGTGCGATATCAGGGGAGAATGATGCACGACTTCCAATGCCAACGAAGGATCATTGGTATTCGTTTGTGGCGTGTCTAACCAAGGCACTGCAATTTAGCGATGCAATTACTGCCTTGTGCTCGGGTCAAGGGGCCTTGGCACCGCTGGCACTTCGTGAATTGGTGCTTGGTAACAATGGTCAGTTCTGGAAGACGCTCCGGGAACTAGCTGTACTATTGGCGCCGTTGCGAGAAGCTTACAATCTTGTTTTCCAATCCAAGCCTGAGTTGGGTGAAATTAACAACAGATACGATGACGAGTGTGCAACCACAGTGCATGTAGGGCTCACACTTGCTCACATCATGTACCAGCTGGGGCGTATGAGTCAGCAGTACGCAGCACTAGCAGAAGCAACGGGCATGTCATCGGTGTCAGCCAGCAACCACAGTGAGAACACAGCGGTCGTGGCTCATCGTGTTCACGAGCTGTTGGATGCAATGTGGCAGCGTTATGAGTTCCCAACGATGGTGCTGGCGTTTGTATTCAACTTTCACATGGGTACTTCTAGGCTCAATATGAGCAACAGTGCTCTCCAGTGGAAGGCTGTATCTTCGTACTTCCAGCGCTACTTCCAACTCTGGTTCACCCCGTCACAAGACAATGAAAACCAGCCCGCAAGTGGCTCGGATGTGATGTCGCCTATCTCAAGTGACAGAATTGACGGCCTTCTAAGCGCATACCAGCTTCACCAGTTTCCATTCGACGTGGATACGACCAATTGCTACACAGATGTGTCATCGTTCTACTCGTTCATCTCGGACTCGCATCCAGAGATCTGTGCGCTCTGCTGTCGAGTGTACGCTATAGCGTTGGCTTGTGTAGATCTCCGTCGATTGGTTCGCGGTCTTGGCTTCGTACCTCCTGTTGCACAGACAATCGAGCGTCCGGAGCAAGTGGAGCTCCTGCTTCACGTGGGTTTCGCAACGAGCTTGAAGAAATGCCGACGTCCTGTTGCTGCCGACGGTAACAACATTCTATCGGAGCTTGTGCAGACAAGTCGTCCGGAAGAGCTCGTTTGCAGTCAGCAAGACTGGGAGGCATTCGCGTGCGACTGGGAGCAGCTTTTGGACCACGAGCTGGCGGTGGATGAGCTGGAGCAGCTTCAGCAGCTACAAGACCACCCCGGACTCGGTGGTCGCCAATCCAAGAGCAGCGATTCCTTCGATCCTCGACTGCCATTGGGCCAGCTGTTCTTTGAGGCGCTTCCGCCGCTTCCTTTCGCAGTTGTCGTGGCTCCATCGCCCCATGATCCGGCAGGAACCGTCACGCAGGCGTCCGTTGACCTGTAGCAAGTTGAAGTGCCTTTTAACGCATTCTGATTGGTCCGTACATTATCCCATTATCAGCCAATGAAATTGCTCCATTTGTTTGCTGTGAGTTCTCCTCCCGCATTCTCGAAGACGTCAGCAGTCAGCGAATAGGATCGGGACTAGTCCATTGACTTCACTATGGTGCGTATACTGACTAGCGAGTGTATACACGGTATACCGTGCCCTCTAACGTATAATTTTGGACGGTGACGCGCAGTTCGGCGGCTTCGGTGGAGACGGAAACCCGTTCGGCGTGCAGTTTAACTTTGGGGACTTTCCCCAGCGGTGCGTCCAGATGGAATAATTATTCTTTTCTATTATTATTTTATTGATTATGTTTTTTTTATTTTTTTCAGATTCGACGAGCACTATCGCGTGTACCCCGTGTCTTTCTGCGACAAGGCGCACTTGGAAGATGGCGACAAGAGTGCGTTTGTGGAAACTGCAAATGTAAATTTTACAGTAGGGGGCTAACGTGATTTTTGTTTCGTTCTCATTGTAGTTTTACTGCCGCCTTCTGCACTTGAGACGCTGGGTATGTAGTGTGTTGGTAGGGATTATTTGTAGATAAAGATACTTACTATTGTTTTTGTTTTTTTTTGTATGTAGCACGTCTGCATATCGAGTACCCGATGCTGTTCAAGGTGACCAATGAAGGGGTGGAACGCTCCTCTCACTGCGGTGTCCTGGAGTTCAGTGCTCCGGAAGGAAGCTGCTATATGCCGTATTGGGTACGCTAAGTGCTATTTCTTTTTATTCCAGTTGGGGTAATTTGCCCATGTTTTTGGTGTTGTATTACGGCAGATGATGCAAAATTTGTTTGTTAAGGAGGGCGGCATCCTCAACATCCAGAATGTGTCGCTCCCGAAAGCAACGTTCGTGAAGCTGCGACCGCAGTCCCAGGACTTCCTGGACATCTCCAACCCGCGTGCAGTGTACGTTGAATTATATTTGCTGGACCCTGGATTTGTTCTAATAAGAATGTGCTGCTATGCAGATTGGAAGGGAGTCTACGGAAGTTTTCGTGCATGACTGTGGGTGACACGATCTGCCTCAAGTACAACAACAAGAACTATATGCTGGATGTGCGTGAGGTGAAGCCAGCGCCTGCTGCTTGTATCATTGAAACGGACTGTGAAGTGGATTTTGAAGCCCCTGCCGATTATGTCCCTCCTGTTCCTCCGTCTGCGGCTTCGGCAGCTCCTCCCGCTGCACCCTCAGACATTCCTTATGGCGGTATGCCTTAATTGCGTATGTGCGTATCATTGTGGTAGTTGGTTCACTAACTCGCCCAATATTCGATTTTGTATGTGTTAGGCGTACCAACGATGAAAGCGGAAGATGTTAAACCTGCACGTGTAGCTGGATTTGGTAGCGGATTGCGCCTCAAGAAGCAAGGCCAGCAGAGCTCAACAGATGCGTCTGCTCTTCGCGCAGCTCGCCTCCGGAAATACGAGGCATTCCATGGAACTGGCCATTCGTTAAGCGGGAAAGCATCGACCACTGGTGGCGCTCGCTTGGGAGGGAGCAGCAACGGAGGATTCTCACTTAACGGCGGTAGTAGCAGCAACGGAAGCAATGCAAATTCTGCAAGTAAGCCCAAACCCCAGTCAATGGGGTTCCGTCTGAATGGTGAAGCTGTTCGTCTGGATGATGAGGAAGAAGAAACGAAATCCGAGGAGTCGAAGGAAGAAAAGGATCACAAGGGCGCTGTTCCGTTCCAGGGTGAAGGCCGACGGCTCAGGTAGACAAGCCTGAGACTCCCGCAAAGCGATGTTCATTCGACACTTCAAAGTAGAGTTATCGATTCAGTAGTTTTGAAAGCTTTTGAATGACGTTGTTCACCAGGCCATCTATGTGTGTATACCTGCCGGCTCTACAGTAGTTGGCGACGTGTTCTGCTTGGCTGGGAAACTTAATCACAAAAAATGAAACGATGCATCGCTTTGCTCATGTTAATGCACAGAACACTGAGAGCGGTACCTGTCTACTTCCGAGTTTCCCTATTCTATCACGTTCGGATGCTAAGTCGCAGCTTGCGTCCCTCCTTGGCCAGGTTTTCTGGGCCGTAGCTATCGATGTAAGCTATGATCTGGTCTTCATCCGCATCAAGAGGGATTTTGCCGGACTTCAAGTGCTGCAAAACATAACAGCAATAGTACTACAGGTTAGTGCTTGCCTTTACATAAGTGCATACAGCAGAATTCAATAAATGTACGTACCCTCGAAACAGCACGGCGCAGATCTGAGGTGAAGATGCCAGGTGCCACGCTGTAACGCACGCAGAGCTTAGTAGTAAATTGTCTCGGTAACAAAGCGCCCTGACGTCCCTTTTCAGCAAGTTCGATGCGGTTGTGCTCAACGATGGACTGGTTCCTCGACTTGCTTTTCAGCTTGGTTTGATCCAACTCATAAAGCACGCGTGCCAGCTCATCTTCATCCAGGCGCTCGTTGGCCTCGTAGCAGCGCTCGAGGTACGCGCGCCATCGATCCAGCTTCTCCTCCATGTTCCAGCTGCTACCGACCTCCTTGTAGATCACCTCCTCGCGGAACTTCTGCATTTCTTCATCCTCGCGTTTGTTCAAGAGAATTCGGTGGACCAAATCCTTGCGCTCTCTAGCGAGAGCCGTATTCGGGTCTTCGTAAAGCGAAACCGTGTGCAGTTTTCCCCCAAACGAGCTGCTAAGAAGCACAAGACCTTCTGCAGGGGCAATCGGAACACGTACGATGCGGTTCGTTGCTGCAAAAACGTAAAACTCAGTTAGAACCTGTATCATCAGCAGCAGCATCGCAACAAATCGACTTACTCAAAGCAGCATCGAACTCAACACGAGACATGCCCTTCGTCGCCACAGCCAAAGCACCACCGACCATGCAGCGGATCTGATTGAGCAGAAAAGCTTGGCCAACGATGTGAACGCGAAGGTGTGGCTCGCCACAGAAATCAGGAATGAGGCTACCCGAACACGAGTAGATCGATCGGCGGTGACGAGGCAGCAGCTTTCGAGTCATCTCTTCTTCGTCGTCAAACTGACTGGCCGCGTAGTCATCTCCAGCCTCCTCTCTTTCTTCTTCTTCGTCATCGGCTTCGGTGTTGTCGCTCACCCCGACCACCTCCTCATCCACCACTTCCGGTCTATTCTGCGCCTTCCACTGGTTTCTCTTGGCCTGTATCTTGTAAAAGTGTGACCTGGATCGCGTAAAATTGTGGAAGTCGTGCACTCCCTCATAGCGCCGCAGCGCCCGACAAAACTCGGCCACCGCCTCCTCCGTGTCCAGCTCCTCGTTGTCCGCTCCCACCATACTATCCTTCAAAAACGACAGCGGCATGAAGTACTCGTACTCGCGCAGCACGCAATTCTTGCGCGCAGAAAAGCGCTTGTTCACTCTCGTGCACGAGTACACTCGGACGTTGTCGGGCAGCGCGTCATTGAGCGCTTCCTTAAGGCCCTGGACGCGTCCCGTCACCGGGTCCACCTTGTTCTCCTCGTCAATCAGCAGCTTCCCAGAGAACTGCCAGTAACAACAACATCATTAGCACTTAAATCCTTTCCCAATTACTCTCCTCCTCTTGCACAACGTACCACAATGCAGCCCGCGTGGACTCCTTTGTCCGTGCGACTGCTGCGTGCCCAGTCGATCTTGCCCAAGTCCTCGAAATTGGACTCGCGCATGGCTCCGGCCTTGAAAATGGCTTGACGGATCTCGTCTCCACGTCCTCGTTGAGCTGCAGGCCGTGGTACCCTGTGCCCATGTAGCCACTGACAATCGCCACCTTGCGCTTCACGAGCTTGGGCGGCGCCAGCGAGTCCGCCCAGCGACGACCGGACGCATTGTCGCTGCTGATACTGGACGCAGCACGGAGCAAGAGGGACGCGGAGCTGCGCACGACGCCGCGACGCAGAGCCAAGCGTGTCAACATGCTGCACCTTGGACCAGTGGCCTGGAATTGACACGAACGTAGAAATGGTGTGGAATACACGTATGGATGTGGCGTACACGAACTATAACTTCAACTTACGACCACCGGAATCAGACTTAGGTTTGGCGAGCCAGCTTCTCTCGCAGCAGACTCATGCGCGAAATGATCTTGCGCCGGTTGATTGCGTTCGTGGTGGTCTCCAGTTGCACTTGGCAGCAGGCGAGCGCGCGTTCCAAGTCCTCGCTGGCCACCAGAGCCAGCACCAAATTGTTGAGGATGGTGCGCTCCCGTTTCGTGTCTTCGATGGCGCGCGTGATGTCCAGACACTGCTGGTAGCAACGCACAGCTTGTTGAGGGTTCTTCTTGTCCAGATAGACGGTGCCCAAATTGCCGAGAGCTCGCGCTTCCACGACCTGGTCGCCTGTAGAACGTGCCAGTTCTTGAGCCAAGATGAACCGCAGCACCGCGTCGTCCAGCCGCTTTTGCTTGTAAAACTCCATGCCGATGTTGAGCTCGTCCAATGCTGAGGTGGTCGGAGTTGTTTTCACTACTGGAATCGATGCTGTAGCGTCGAAGGAACCGTACACGTCCGAGTTTGGAGCTGATGCTGGAGTGACGCGGGGTGGCGGGTGATCCAACGATGCGTTTGGAGGCACTTTGGCTTCGGTACGAGCATCAGTATATGCGAGAGATAACGAATCAAAGTTCCCGTACATATCGTCGCTGGATGAAGTGACACCACTTGTTTTCACAGTCATCGGTGGAGGGGGAGGTCCCAAGGTTTGCTCCCACTGAGGTATCTTGTCTTCGAGGTCGTTTGCCATTGAAGCAAAGCTGCCGTAGTCACTGTCAGCAGGCAGTGCGCGGATACTACTGTCTAGATGTCCGCTGCTGTGTGTGTCACCAACCAAAGTCGAACTTGCTGGTTTGGTCACGGCCACACTAGCGAAAGACCCGTACCCATTGACATCAAACCCTTGCCGCCCGGAGGATGCTGCAGAAACCGGTGATCTTGAAAGTGAAATGGTTTGCTGACCTCGAGCAGCTAATTCCTGCGATTCGTGCGCATATGTTGATGCCAAACTTGCAAATGCGGCATACTCGTCAGAAATACTGGCCGCAGGACTTCGGTGGAAATTTTGAAGTGGCGTGCTCTCATTGCCAGTCAACGTCGCTGCAACAGGTTGTACTTCTTCCTCGGGTTGACGTTGAGAAAATGACGCAAAATTTCCGTAGTCGCTACTTACCGAATTCCCCGGAGAAGATGCAAATTTCCTGTCGCTCCAACTTCCAGGGGCGCTCTTGTCTTCATTAAAAGAGCCTGGGGGTGCTGACTTCTCTGGTGTGTCAACGCGATGAATCGTTGGTGGCGCCAATGACTCCAGTGAAAAACTAGCATAACTGCCCGAGTTAGCATCCCCTTTGTTGTTGCTATTAAGCGAAAACGCCGCTGTCCCCAGAAACGAAGTCTGCGATGGTGGAGATCGCGAGAACAGCATGGATGCTGCGTCAGGAGGCGCCTCTGGCTTCCCAAATGATTCAGTACTAAACGCCGAGTACGAGTCACTTTGGTGGTCTTGCATGGATCTCACCGCTGCGAGCTCTTGATTACATTTTGTAGAGAAATTTGATGCCACCTACACTCAACAATGAAATCATTAACCACAATGGCAATATAAATTATTCTCCAAGCGTAACAAACAAATGCGTACCCCGTACTTGAGCCTGTTCGAGCTCGACTGGATGAATGCTCCAATCGACGGATACGTTCGCTGTCTAACACTTCCATTAGCCGAGCCGCCACCTCTCACCGCCTCTGAAAGCGCATACCCTGGCTCTCCCAGGTTCCTTACAAGACAATTTTTCAATTCCCGTCGCCCAGGTGTGTTCGAGCTTGCTGTGTGCACTTTCAGGTACGTGAGCGTGAATTTCGTCGGATGGGACTCGGAAAACCTCACCAGGAACGCTCCATCGCTGCGTTCTCGTGCACCCAGTACCTGTTCTGCTTCCTGTCGACCAATCTCTCCATGGAACCACGGCACCAGCTCTCGGTTCACACAGAAACACGCCACCAACTTGGAAAGACTCAGCTCCAGCGGTCCGAAGCGTGCCATGAATCGACGAAACTGGGGGTTGCAACAGCACAAACCACCTCATTAGCACTGCAATGTGTTATAATTGATGGAAATCTGCATTGCACGACGTCACAAAGAGCCGTACGTCTTCTCTAGTCACTTGGTCGCTTTGATTGGCATGGGGAGAGATGCAGTACTGAGTTACGACGCGCAATTCCTCGCGTGAGAGCTCGGACGGCAGCGATTGAGGGTCGCATACACATAACAAGGCGGGGAAGAAGCTGGAACGGAAGGAAACCTGCGTCTGGAGCAGCTCCTCGTCCCACCAGCGCAGTCCCGACGCCTCGTACTCGGGTCCCATAGTTGTCCAATTCAAAAATGTTTTGAAAAGAATAGTAATGAGGTAAATTAACTTAAAACAGTGCTTTGACGCCTATACCTTTCCATGACTAATCGTTAGACCGTGCAACTCGGATGGACGCTGGTGTCGGAGATGACCGGCAGTTAGTCCGGAAGGCTGATGTCGAACTCGGGGACTGAATTTTGCACCGAATCCTCGAGTCGAACCTTGCGGTCGAACACTCGATTGTTTCAAGGTTGACGAAAGATGGGTGGGAACCACCGGGTTGGTGACGATGTATCGAGGCGAGAGCAGAGCTTTGAGGTCATCTTTTGCTGGTACGGATGCCATTCCAATTGGGATACTAAACGGTGATTCCGATGTGTTTCCAGCAGTCGACTCGAATTTTGACAACTGTCGTTGAACTGCACTTGGTGCATCCATGTTGATGTTTGAAGCTGCCGTCTTGCCACTAACCGTTAACCGCGTAGCGTTTGCCGAAGTTGATCCGGGGCCGGTAGCGATGAGTGACAGACTTTCTTCACGCTGCTGCAATTTTCTCGGGCTCATTGGAACCGCATGCTCGCTGTTCAAGATACTCCCGGGTCTTTGCGTCGTAAGAAGGGTGAGGCGAGGAGAGCTTGGAGGTCTAGTTGGTCGCTGCGAAGAAGGGAAGGTGCCCGCAGCTTGGGCGGAGATGGCATTGCTGGCCCGTGGAGACGAGATTGACATGCCCATCAAATTTCCATGCGGAGTTTGGGGTCGCGACGTGAGTGCGTCTGAGGTTTCTTGGAGCTGCAACTGAATCCTGTTGATCGAGGAGTTTGCTTCTCGTGGTGTTGGCGCCTTGCTGCTAACGATTGCCATCAACGGAGCAGTGAGACTGCTGTTGTTGATGAAAAAATTCGGAGGTATGTTTTTCGTTGCTCCACCGGGTACCGAAGCAGCGATTCCGTCCTGGTTCGATAGCAGGGTGCGCTGATGCATTTGGTACTGTGAACGCTGGATGGACAGAGTCTGTCGAGGATTAACAGGCGCAGCGGCCATTGCCATATTAGCTGCAGCCTCAGCAACCGCAGCCGCACGAACCGTGAAGGGCTCTCGAGATTTTCCAAAGGCTGTGCTTGGAAGTAATAAGTAGCCTGGGGCGTTGGGGTCTTGATAACTTGTCCGAAGTGCCGAACCTGTGGCTTCAAAGTGACTAACTGTCAATCCTGGTTCGCGAGTATTGTCCACTTTATCAGTCTCTTGCAACGCCTGATCTCGCCACTGTTGACTCGAGTTCGAAGCGCTTCTGGAACTTCGCCGAGGAAATGCAGAGCTGCCTGTAGTTGATACTGCAACGGAAGACTTACCGTCTGCAATTGACTTTGAAATGACCATACCATCCATCATACCAACGTTCAAAATCACACCACCACCACGAGCGAAAACGTTGGGCGATGCTGCTCGCTGCAAATTAGCCTCCCTTCTCGGAGACACCAAAATCGCATCTACAGGAAAGTTATGAGCTGTCAGGGATGGAATTCCTCCATTACTACCTTCAGACCCTTCACGAATTTGTACGTGTAAAGTTGTTAGTCTAGCAGCTCGTGATGAGTAAAGACCAAATCACAACTTGCCAGGTAAATTAGCGGCGAGATTGAGGTTGTTAGAACTGGTTTGGACAGAGAACTTGCGTTTCGAAGAATCTTGGCCAAATGCACTACTACCTGAACGGCTTCGACGATGCTGCGAATTCTGGTCTAACATATCATCAACTCGTAAAAAGCCTACTAATGGACAAAATGATCAAAGTAGTAATAGAGTTCACGCACCTTTCCTGGTTCCACCGTGTGAGCTATTGTTTTCACCACTTCTTGACGATGATCGCTGACGATCACGCGACCGCGTTCTGCTGCCTTGTTGACTTCGTGATTCACGGCGTGGGCTACTAGTCACAGAAGTACATGTACCTCCTTGGTTTGCTTCGGTAGCAAGCCTGACTTGGTCCCGATAATGTACGAACGATTCGCTATTCAACTCGCGCTGCAAGTCCTCCTTGATGCCTTCTGCAGTGACCCCCTTTGATTCTTCCAGAATGTCGACATTCGACACATCTACAAGCAAGCATAGCAGACATACTGAGCAAAAAGCGAAGCATTATTTCAAACGACAACCTATTGCTGATACCTTTGAGAGATTTTAGCATGTGTCGGTCATTGAGGAGATACGTAAGGCAATGGGTAATGCAATAGAGCAATGAAATATACTACAGGAGAGCTGATTAGTTTATCCAAAATGGGTTTGCATACACAAGAACAAAAACGTACATCTTCAGGATCGACAGTGTCAGTCCACAAATCTTGGAATCACAAGGATTATCCGTTAATCAACGAGTCTAGGCGATAAGTTCTAATCAATTGAAATACGTACCAACCAACTCAAACATCGACAAGTGGAAGAAAGCATAGTCCAAATGGTCCTGATCTCCACTGTCTCGTTTCCAGTCATCCTTGACCAGCTCTTTGGAAGCGCCAATATCGAATTCGGGTAAGATCAAGCGATGCAGGCACAGCATGTATGTCTCGTAGTCGGCATACTTCATTTTATTCTCCTCACTCCGCAGTGCGCAGTTCCAAAGCCGTTGAGTAAGCGCAATCATGTGAGGGTGTTGCTGTAGACTCACACGTTTTGCCAAGTTGTCCTACAGCAAAGTTCATCATTTTTTTATGACGATCGATAATCGTAATACTAGTTTGTACGTACTTCCGTGTAGTGATCCAAATTGCCTTGCTGGCGATAGGTGACCTCCATACCTGATGTTGGGTCGATTTCGGCAACAACATGTCTGTTGTCATGCAGGAAGCAACATTGAGGATTAGTAGAAAAATACCTAGGCATGCCAGTGCAAAATGAAATAAGCGCACCCTTCCGCTACCAGCTTTTGCACCTGACTCTGGACTGTGGACGCAGCAGTTGCGGATATTCGAGGAACTTCTAGCGCGGCACTACCTCTATATAATGCCCACAGTAACCACCAGCAGCGTAAGTATCTTCTCGATCCGTTCAAGCAGGACGTAGTCAACTATACCAGCCATACCTTCGTGGCTCTTGGCTAACTCTTGGTATTGAAGACGCGGCGTTCACGGAACTAGACAACGATAGTGGGGTCCTTCGAAGGTGGATAAGTGCTCGAACAGTTCCCTTAAACGTGCGAAGCTTTCGGTAATATGCTTTCAATGAACCGAGCATTGAGCCCCGACGAGCTGGTGCTGAAAATCGTGGAGAAGGTGAGATCCCACCGCTCATCACAGTGGCTCCATCTTGCTGTTGTGCAGGCTCTGCGTGCTGCTGCCTGGGATGCTGTAAACTTCGTCCTGATCCTTGCAACTCCACTTTGCTCCCCGTCCGAATTGGAAAACTACCAGTAGCGATACTGAGTCTACGACCACTTCCTGTTATCCTCTTGAAAGAACCTCTTTCTTCTGCAGGCTGCATCCATGGCTCTCGTGTCATGGTTCAATGTGATGACGGAATGCACTACCGACACGCTTGAAACGAGGAGGACGCCGCAAATAGGTAAAATAAAATTCTTGTCACCTCATGCCAACGTTGTCTGAAATAGGTCTCGGACACGACTTGACCACTGCACAACTTGGTTCCTTGAAACTCAACGGTGGTAAAATAACTAGTTGCCATGCAACAGGTACCCGAGGTCAAACGACAGTCCTCAATCTTCGTACTCGTCTCCAAAATCGACCCATCCTCTCATCCAGTCCTATTCTTCCCATATCCTGCCTCGGTACAACTTGAGCGTTCATGTCCGGCTGGATATGAAGGTGTACAGCTCTGTTTGTGTGGATATTTCCAATGGTGAGCTTCTAACTTACTGGTACATGTAGTTCGTGAGATTTTTCAAAATGAATCGGATCTTCGACTATCCTTCGCTGGTACCAAGCGCTTCTTGTACAACGCCATCACAAACTCACTCCGAGTTACCAATGTTCGCAAAACATCATTTACCAATACGTGGAATGTTTTCTGGGGCGAGCACCTCAAGGCACAGGAATTTGCAGCACTGTTACCATTTCAGCGAGTGAACCATTTTCCAGGAAGCTTCGAACTTGGCCGCAAGGACCGCTTGTGTGCTCACTTACTGCGTATGAGGAAGAAACACCCGACCGCCTATGCGGATGTTATCCCAGAGACGTATCTTACTGCGAACGACTACGATAAGCAGCAGTTCCTGACTCGCTTTCACGCTGAACCAAATGTTGTGTGGATTCTCAAGCCGCCCAATTTGTCTTGTGGACGAGGAATCAAACTTGTGTCAGCAAGCTCTCACTCAGCCCCAAAACTCTCGAAAAAGAAGGCGTATGTTGTACAGGTATGTCGTTCTTCCTCTTTTCATCTCAAAGTTCTGGCTAATCTTTCTCAAACGTTGTTCTGTCCCCTTCGCCATTCACTTGTGAAGCGCTACGTTGCCAATCCATTCTTAATCAACGGTCTCAAGTTTGATCTTCGGGTTTACGTTGCATTAACTTCGTACGATCCTCTGCGCATTTACCTCTTTCGTGACGGTTTGGTACGATTTTGCACGGAAAAGTATTCGACGAGCAAAAGCGCGTTGCAAAACCCATTTGGCCACCTGACGAACTACAGCATCAATAAAAAGAATGCTTCAGCATTTCAAAAGAATCAAGATGACGCCCAGGCGGACGAAGCTCACGCCCTCTCCAGTAGCAAATGGAGTCTCCAGATGCTCTTCAAGTATTTGTGTGATCAAGGAAAAGCTTGCGAGCTTGAAAGTTTCCAACAAGCTCTGGAAGATTTGATTGTCAAAACTTTGATTGCAGTCGAAGGTAAATTAACTTCGGCGTCCAGTGGAAGTAGTTGCCGGCGTAATGGATTTGAGTTGTATGGGTTCGACGTTCTACTCGAAGGTGAAGCCATGAAGCCCCGCCTGCTCGAGGTGAATGTGTTTCCTTCTCTCAGCAGCTCATCACCAATGGATAAACGTATCAAAACCATCCTCATGAGCGACTTGTTCCAGCTCGTTGGAATTCCGTTTGTAGATGCCCAAAGAGAGGCTCAGCAGCTCGATAAAGCCAAGCAAGACCGACTGCATGGCATCAAACAACCTCGACAATTAAGCGCGGGTGTTACTTCAACCATTCTTCAAAAGGAAAAGGATGCCCAACGGCGGCGACACGCATTTGAAGGACTACTGCAAGGATCCGCAAGCAGCGTAACGATGTCCCAGATTGAAGGCGACGATCTCCAACTGATCAAAGAGATGGAGGAAGAACTCCATCGCAGCGGACACTTCAAGCGGATCTTCCCCACTCCACAATCGTTCGACACGTACGCAAACCTCTTCGACACGTTACGGTATTGCAACCTGCTCAGCATGAGATGGCTGCAGCACACAAATCAAGACGGCGGTAGGCGCTTGCCTCTAACAGGAAAGAAATGAGAATGTTCGCCATGTTACGCGTCTTCAGCTGCAGCTTGTGCTCCGGTATCCGCAACTTCTTCCTTCTTGAACGCAGTTTCTTCTGAATCCACGTCATTCATCTTCTCTTTCGTAACACTGAATTGGCTCAACTGGTCTTCTAATTGTGAGAATTTGTGCTGAATCTGCACTAGGCTCGCTTGCACACTAGCATCCTTGGCATCCATCTTCTTGTGCAACTGGTACAGCGCCTGCTCTGACAACGCCAATCGTTGCGATAACTTCGACAGCTTTGCATCAAGCACCCGAGCGATCTTAGTTTCCATCTCTTGCTCCAGCGTCTGCTGGAAACCTGTCAGAATCATCTGCACGTCCGGAACAGCACCCGCTCCTCCTCCAAGCCCCAAACCTGCCATTTTGGCCGCTAACCCCGCAGCACTGCCATCCACAACAACCACATCAGCATCCGACCCCACTCTCCACCCGTAAAAAGCACCCCCTCACCTCGTATCAACCGCAGCAACAGGCTCCATTGGCACAAAGTTGCACTGCATCTTCTGCAACGTTAAGACGCTTTTATCGCCCGCCAAGGACACGAATTTGACCGTGAGCGTCTGCAAACTCTTGAGCACGTCGCAGTCCCGATCACTCTGCTGGAACGTCGGCGACATGTTGAAAAGCTGCAGCTCCGACGGGTTATCAGTCGCCTGCTTCACACCTCGGAACGTGCCGAGATACACTTGGCCCTGCTCCTCCTCGCCCAGCAAAGTGCGTCTTGTGCCGTCCACATGCAGCTCAATGTGGCGAGCCGAGCACTGGATCTCGAGCGTGAGCTGGCGGCAACGCAGCGGGGCGGAGGTCCATTGGAGCGACAGGTCGCAGGGCGCAGAGGCGTCGGACGGCGGGCGGCGCAGCTGCAAGGGCGCGGGCAGCGACGCCGAGTCCGCCAGGAGCTGCACGTTGACGTCAGTTGTTGCCCACGAGGAGCGCCACGTCACAGACGGCATGAGTGGCAAATGACGGCATACTCAGATCAAGTGAAACGCCAGCACGAACGACGAAACCCCGTCCAAAGCGATCCCATGCCGCCCGATGGAAAAAGACGCCATCTCCCGCACATCAATTCTCAAAAGAACCCCATTGCATTTATTCCCTATTCCATCGTCACTATACTCACCATCGCTTTTCGCAGGGTATCCTCCTCCACAGCCGTGCTCTCCCCTCATTCGTCAACCGCCAATACAACTGCCTTTGCCTTCGTTGCTGGTTCCGAGTCGCCAGCCTCCACGTGTCGTGTGCTCCTCGTAATCCGCTGCGTCGCCTTCATTCGCCGAAATCGCCCAAAGCTGCCATGTTGGAGTACGACAACTCGGCTTTCTACTACTTCTCAGTGTCGCTCTGCGCGCTGTACGCGGTGCCCGTGACGTTCCTGTCGCTGCGCCGCATCCTCTACGGCGTCTTCCTCAAGGACCGCCTCATCGACAAGAGCCACGTGCGCTGCGAGCGCGAGCTGCGCAAGCTCAAGCAGCTGCAAGCCGAGAAGACGGCCTTCCGCAATGTCTTCTCGCTGCCCTTCGTGCTCAACCTGCTCGTGCTGGCCGCCGTGTGGTACGCGCTCGTGCGCATGACGCTGCTGCTCAAGGACGACTCGGAGATCAAGTCGTTCGACCCGTTCGCCATCCTGGGCATCGCCGCCGGCGCCTCGGAGCGCGAGATCAAGCGCGCGTACCGGAAGATGAGTCTGCTGTACCACCCGGACAAGAACCAGGGAGACGCCGTAGCCGAGCAGAAGTTCATGCTCGTGGCCAAGGCCTACGAGGCGCTCACGGACGAGGTGGCCAAGGCCAACTACGAGAAGTTCGGCAACCCGGACGGACGCCAGGCGCTGCAGCTGTCCATTGGCCTGCCCACGTTCCTGCTCGACCCAGCCAACCACAACATTGTGCTCTTCCTGTACCTCATCATCCTCGTCGTGGCCATCCCGAGCTGCGTCGCGCTCTGGTACTCGCACTCGAAGAAGTACGGAGACAGCATGATCATGTACGACACGTACGGCTTCTACAACTTTGCCATGTCGCAGCACTCGCACCCGCGCATGCTGCCCGAGATCCTGGCCGGCTCGGCCGAGTTCCGCGAGATCCCGCGCCGCGCCACGGATGATGCCGAGCTGGGCGGACTCTTCAAGCGCTTCAAGCAGTCGGACATGATGGCCAAGCCCAAGTTCAACCACCCTGCGATTGCCAAGGCCAACCTGCTGCTGCACGCCCACTTCCTGCGTGAGAAGCTGAGCTCCGTGCTGCAGGGAGATCTGAACTTGATGCTGAAGAAGGCCATCCAACTTGTGGACGGTATGCTCGAGATTTCCGTTATGAAGTCGTGGCTGCAGACCACGCTGAACCTCATGGAACTACAGCAGTTCCTTACACAGGGACTCTGGTTCAAGGACCCGCCGTTCCTGCAGCTGCCGCACATGACGGAAGCTGAGGTCAAGCACATTGTCACGGGCAAGAACGCCGTGCGCAGCATGCACCAGTACATTGCCATGAAGCCGGAGGAGCGCAAGGGACTTAGTGGACTGTCGGAGGAAGACCGCGCAGAGGTGAACACTGTGCTGGAGATGATGCCGCACATGGAGCTGCAGATCACGATCGGCGTGGAGGACGAAGAGTTTATTGCTGAGGGCGACATCATGACGGTCACCGTCAAGCTCACGCGCAAGAACGTGAAGGAGGGCGACACCTGCGATCTGGTGTACGCTCCGCGCTTCCCGTACCCGAAGATGGAGCGTTGGTACTGCGTGGTGGGTGATGTTAAAATGAACCACCTGCACGCTTTCGCAAAGATGACGTCGCAGGAGCGCGTCGTTGAACAGAAGTTGCAGCTGCAGGCACCGCCCAAGGCTGGCACTTATCAGTTGGATATTTTCGTCAAGAGCGACTCATATGTCGGCATGGACCTGCGCGCTGTTGCTAAGGTATGTATTTGTTATGCGTTTATTGCCTGTGATAGCTTTACTAACAGATACATCTTCACGTGTACTACAGTTTAATGTTGCCCCTGCAGCCACTCTGCCGGTGTACCAGCCGCACCCGGAAGATTTGGAATTAGATAACGAGCCGACGCTGTTCGAGCAGGTCATGAACGCGGCTGACTCAAGTGATAGCGAGGAAGAAGATGAGGACTTGGAGCAGGAACAGGAGGCGGCCGAAAAGCAGGCCGAGGAGAGCAAGAAGGACAAATAGAGAGTGAGCGCAGCTACATGTAGTCTGTCTGCTGTGAACAACTCAGTAGTGCAATGACGATGTGAACTCAATGTTTCGTTGCGTACGCTTTACTTGCGTTGGTGGTGGTGGTGGTGGCGTTGATGGATATCTGTCTTTAGAATCCAGACGAATGGGAGTCACGTAAGGATGAAGACTGACAGCGGGGTAGTCGAAAGTTGCGGAGCTAGGTGGTCTCTATTGCACTGAAGTCCACCGACCCTGCTCATCTGGTAGGGCTTGTCCGTATCAATAGGTGCATCGGCTTTACATGCTGAGCCAGCGCTCGGTTTACCATACAACTTCAAGGACTGAGCTTTTACCACCACGTCGTGACAACAGTTGCAGGTCAAGTCAATGCCACGGATACGTAAAAGACCAAGCAGACCGAGTCATTGACGTTGCATCCGCCCAGCTGTACTGGCTCAAGGATCCATCTAACACTGCGTTGATCATCGACCACCGTATCAAGACGTACAAACCAAACCTTCGTATCGTATCATCTCTTACTCGCGAGTCACGGGTGAAAACTTGACCGAGTCGCCACGACGCAGCGAACGGATGAAGCAGCATGTATCCATCTTCAAGTAGAGACTCGTAGAGGACTAACAACCTGGCACCCCTACTTTGATCACGTAGTTTAGCACTTCGCTAGTTAGCAAAGCAGTGCTCGCGATGAAGCTTCTTTACGTGGTCGAGGCGTCGAAACGGGCATGTAGAAGTCCATCGTGGTGAGCTGCTCGCGTATCCAAGAAGCCGGTGACCTGCTCGGTGTGAACCAGGCAATCACCGATATGAAGCCCGAAACGCGCCTTCGCTCCTCTCACATCTCAATTTCCTCGATCAGCTCCCAGTCCAATTCACTCCGGCGTATTTTCGTTCGTCTTCAGTCCTCTCAAGTACCATGTTGCCTGTGTCCGCGTTGTTGTTGGGCGTTTCGATGCTGTCGATGCAGTACCTTTCTCCGGTGGACGCGATGAGCGAGAGTGCTCAGCAGATTTACTACGAGTGGAAGCAGTCGAGCTACTACACCCAAGCCGTTCAAGTTGTCAACACAGTTGGCGGCTCGGCTGCTGGTGCTTTCACTTCCTCGAACAAGACCGGTGTTTCCAGCAGTGCAAGCTCGGATGGAAGCGTAAATGTGGGCTCGCTCGACTCAAACGCAACCATCACGGCTCCATCCTCATCCTCGGAATCCAATGCTACGAGCACATCGTCGTCATCCAGCTCAGCTGTCATCACCATCACGGAATCGGAAGAGCAGCAGCGCTTCGACCAAGCCTTGACTGTAATCGCAGGGCTTCAGGAGCAGCATCCTCACGCCAACTTCTCGATCAACACGCCGTTCGTGCTTCTCACCTCGGAAGAGTTCCTTGCGTATGTGAACCGCTTCGGTGTTGATCCGAGTACGAACCCCGTCAAGTCCAGCACCACCACGAGTTCGACTGCTGGAATGTTTACCGCGGACGCAGCAGGCTCCAACAACACCATTGTCAGTTCTAGTGGAGAGATCATGACATCGTCGGCTGCCTCGGGTGAGACGGTGGACTGGGAATCCGCAGGATGCGTCACAGCTGTCAAGGATCAAGGAGAGTGTGGAGCTTGCTGGGCTTTCTCGGCTACTGCGGCGATGGAGTCAGGCTACTGCGTGGCCACTGGTGGATCGTTGCCCAGCTTGGCGGACCAAGAGCTCATCAGTTGTAACACTGAAGACGGAAACAACGGCTGCGGCGGAGGTTATGCTGCGTACACCATGGACTGGGTGGCGAACGAACGAAGCGGCAAAATGTGCACGCTTGACACGTATCCGTTTGCTTCGGACGATGGCAACGTCCCCAGCTGCTCCATGAGCTCTTGCACGGAAGTCGACATTGGTGTGACCGGCTACGAGTCTGTCCATGAAGACGCTGGTGCTATCGAGGACGCTGTGCGCAACCAGCCCGTGTCGATCTTCCTTTACAGCGGATCGAGTGCGTTCCAGTACTATTCGGGCGGTGTGCTCACGGGTGAGAACTGCGATAAGACGGGGTCACACTCGGGACTTGCCGTGGGCTTTGGTGAGACCGACGACAATCTGCTGTACTGGCGCATCAAGAACCAGTGGGGCACCTCGTGGGGCGAGGATGGATACGTCCGTGTCGAGCGACGCTACTCAGGCGACAGTGAAGGCGCCTGCGGTGTTGAGTTGTACGCGACCTGGCCCACATTCAGCGTCTCCGGCACCTCTTCTCCGTCACTTACCACCGCAGCGCCTTCAATCGCCACCTCTTCCCCGTCTGTTGCCACTGCAGCGCCTTCGATCACCACTGCAGCGCCTTCAATCGCTACTGCGACACCTTCAGCAACCACCACTCCGCCAGGGACGCCATCCACGACGAACACCCCATCGACGAAGACACCGTCGGCGACAAAGGCTGCTCTGAGTGCTTCCTCCGGCTCCGACTCGACGGTCCAGAGCAATGCAGATAACCAAGTGTCCAGCAGCGCGAGCGCCAGTAACTCCGCCTCGGACTCAACTGTGCTGTACGAGTCAGTGGGCCAGGAGTCGGATAACGCAAGTGCCAATGAAGACTCGGCGAACGTGTCGACGCCAGCACCTTCAACCGCTCCGGCCATCGTCGAGCAGAGAGACAGCGTCGCGGATGACGCCTCGTACGCCACCACCCCGAGCTCAGGCAAGAGAGACTGCGCCATGTAAGCTGCCAGTACATGTAGCATTTCCAGTTGTACGTGAGTAACCTCAAGTCACGTAGCGAGCGCTTAACCAAACATTGAACGGTTATAGACCACACAGTCTTTCATCCACACAAGCATATTTTAGTCCATACAGAGGTCCTGGATGCAACAGGAGCAACTTTGTCAGTATGACCACAGCGTACGAGCGATATGTTGACTGAAAAGCCCACGGCTCCACTGAAATCGGACAGCACGTCGTCAATCCAGCTGGCAAGCGGCGTGCAGACGAAATCGGAAGCGCTGACTGCGAAGCAATGCTCGATGCAGCATTGTGTTGTCAAATGCGGCTGCAGGAGCTGCACGAACGGAGTCGCGCTTGACGATCGCAGCGGAGTCTCTTGTTGGATCCAAGCAGCATTATTGCGACCGTTGGCAGCCAATCAAATGCGCGCAAAAGAGTTCGGAAGTTGGTCTTGCAGTTTGTATGGCGACCATTGGAGCCCATTGTCCAGCAGCCATCAAACTCCCGTCAAAGCAGACGACGCTTCAAATTCACGACACACAGCGTCACCTTCGCCTACAGACAAGCAGCTCCGACGACCGCAGCACGCCACCTGCCATACGGGAGCCATTTGCTTTCTGCTGTGCGAAGACTAGACGAAGTAGGACCTAGGTTTGTGGGCACCAGTCTAATTGCAAAACTAGCTGCCTCTCACCACTTCCCCCCTGTATTTCACTCAATCCATCCGCCAATCAGCACACACCCATCCATACAAATCACATATCTAGCCGCATCCACTGGCTCTTCCAGGGTTAGGCACCGCCATTCCCACACACCAGCAGCACTCGACACAACTCAAACGGACCGTGTGCCAACCAGAGGAGCAAGTCGCTTCGTTCGCGGCGGCTCGGCAAGACCTCGTCCAGTTTAGTACCGTAGTAGTGTATTGGGTCTGCACATATAACCGCTCCCCTTTCTGTAGAACATGACGGCAGGGCTGGCGGTGCTTGTGGCACTGGCCGTGCTGCTCTTCGTGGGGGCCATCGTCATGCTGCTCTTCTTCTGCCGACGCATTCAGGTGCAACGCGAGCGCGAGTCGCTCGTGTTCATTCAGGAGCCGGCCGACGTGTACCGAGAAGAGCTCAACGACAGCTTCATGGAGCAGGCGCTGTGGCGCTGCGGCGTGTGCAAGTTCCTCAACCATCCGGAGCGCAAACTCTGCGACTTGTGCCAGACGCTGCGAGGCGCCGAGCGAGACGTGGCCGGCAATAAGAAGCACTCATCCAACAGCTTCTCGCGCTCCAGTTTGAGCGCCAGCGCGGCCCAGAGGATGGGGCGCATCGGCGAGACCGAAGCGTTCTCGTCGTCCCATGCCGATGACGCTATCGGCGGGTCCTTTGGCCGCCCGAGCTTCGAGTTCTCGAGGAAACAGAAGAAACCCAAGAGCAAGTTGAGCAAGTTGCAATTGGCCGCCAGTCGGAGGCAGCAGTGGAAACGGATGCCCACGACCGACGGCTTGCATCGGTGGGTGAGACAGGAGTCGAGGAAGCAGTCCAAGGCGCAGAGGGACTCGATGGAGAGCGACCCGGGAGGCAGGATGTCGTTGAGCAGGTACTTGGACGCCACGGAGAGAGACAGCAATTTGTCGGTTGGGTATATTCGCGTGAGGGATTCGCTTGGTAGGTTGGTGCTGAACGAGAGCGACGTGGTGGCGACGGACTTCCACTACCGGATTAATATTCTGGATGGCACAGGCAGCTCGGAGCTCATTATGAATCTCGAGGGAGTGCACAACTTGCCGTTCCCGGACAAGATCCGTTGGTTCTCTACGGAGATTCACCGCCTATGGCTACCGTGGGAGTCGGGACACGCCGAGCTGGTGGTGCGGAGAGATCATTTATTGCAGGACTCGTTTGAGCTGGTGGCAGCGATGAAGCCGTACCAATTGAGACAGAGATGGCGTGTAGTGTTCGATGGAGAACCGGCCTTGGATGCTGGTGGTGTCATGCGTGAGTGGTTCACGCTGTTGTTCGCAGAGCTTTTCGATCCGTCATTTGGACTTTTCGTCAGCACTGTGGGAGACGAAAGGAGCTACTGGATTAATGCCAGCTCGGACTTGCTGCTTGGTGAAGAGGAGCACATCGCTTACTTTGAGTTTGCGGGACGCCTCGTGGGCAAGGCCATTTTGGAAGAGCACTTGATGCCGGTACATCTTGCGCTGCCATTCCTCAAGCACATTCTGGGTGTTCCTATCTCTTTCTCGGATTTGCAGTTCCTTGACGACGAGATTTACAACAGCGCGTTGATGGTGAAAAAGATTGACGACATCGAACCGCTGTGTCTGGACTTTACAGCAACCCGAGTTGTGGACGGCAAACCAGAGATCGTTGAACTCGTCGAGGGTGGTGCCAACATCGATGTTACGCGCGATAATCGTTCGCGCTATTTGGACGCTCTGTTCAAGTATCACGTGCTAGGCAGCGTGAGTGATCAGCTTCTGTCGTTCCTAACGGCATTGTACGATGTGGTGCCCGAAGGTCTGCTCAAGTTGTTCGACTACCAGGAGCTGGAGCTGCTCATGTGTGGCGTTCCGTCTATTGATGTGGAGGACTGGAAGAAACACACCGATTTTAAGTTCTTTACGCATAACTTCCCTACGGAGCTGGAGCTCAACAATATTGAGTGGTTCTGGGAGGTTGTGGAAGAAATGATGAACGAGGACCGTGTGCGCTTGCTGCAATTCGCGACCGGCACGAGTCGTGTTCCAGCGCAGGGTTTCAAGGGATTGATCAGCAGCGATGGTCGCGTGCGGCGCTTTAACGTCGCCTTCGCTGGCACGAACCAATCGTTCCTGTTTCCAAAGGCACACACGTGCTTCAACCGCCTGGACCTGCCCATCTACAACTCAAAGGAGGTGCTAGCGCAGTACGTCAAACTGATCGTGCAGATGGACATTACGGGTTTTACCATCGAGTAAAAGAGTCAACGACTTCCTGGTCGGAGTATTTATTTGGGGTCAGAGATGGAGAAGCAAGCGTGTATGGCGAGGTGTAGCGACAGCGATCGGGTTTGTCTACTAACTCGCCCATCAGACCACCAGTCGTAAGACTAGGTGCCACATGTGCAGATTGTCTAGTGGTGGAATAGAGAAGCAGGCCTCATTAACGTTGTCGAAATGGTCAATTGTAAACGCGTGAAGTGTGCATTCGAGAGCTTACTGTTGGCTAACGACACGAAACTCGTAAACAGCGCCATCATTCTAGCCAAGTTTGGGATTGTGAGTGCTTGTAGACCAGTCCCAATTTCGCAGTCAGATCATCAATTGTCGTGATGCCTTCAAAACGTTCTGCACCCCCGCAAGACCACAATGGCAGCTCCACTAAACGTGCGAAGTTGTCGTCTGCACCATGCGAAGAGGAGTTTTCGTTGGCCAGTGTGATAGCCAACGCCAAGAAAGCAACCGTGGAGCACGCGCACCTACCCGAGTCCGTCATTTCGAACTTGTTTGGTCGAGACGCCTCCGTGTCATACCTTACGACGGACCATAAGAGCTGGATTTACCTGATGCCAGGATGGTACAAGCACGTGTTCAAGCACGCTAAACTTGAGGAGCTCCAGGTTGAACAATCTGAAGAGGATGAAGATGCAAACCCTGTGACCTGGTCCAACATGTTCAAGCAAGCCTGGGAAGCTCATCCGAAGGAACATGATACCATCATGATGTTTGGCAAACCGACCAAGATCCCGCGCTTCCAACTGCTGTGTGGAGAGATGCCTAGCTATCGCTACTCTGGCAAAACTTTTGAAGCTCAGAAGAGGTTCCCACAGGGTCTGGAACATGCTGTTGAGCACATGCGGCGCATGGTGGAGGACCCAGCTACTCATCGGACACGACTCTCAGGAGGTCTCGTGAACTGGTACGAGAACGGAGACCACTACATTGGGCCGCACGCCGACGATGAGCGGGATATGATGGCGTGCTCTCCTATTGTAGCTCTGTCTTTGGGAGCAACTCGACGCTTTGTGTTCACAAAGAAGACATCCAAGAGTGCGCCTCAAGGCGACGAAGCTGTAGCTCGATTAGAGCTGCAGATGGCGGACGGAGACCTGATGATCATGGGCGGCACTACGCAACGAACGCACAAGCATGCAGTGCCCAAGATGGCGCGATGCCGCGAGCTGAGGATCAGCATCACCTTGCGCTGCTTCCACTAACAAGTCACGAGCTCCTTCATCTGGAAATACCTTATTGATTCACGCAAAAAATTATACCCATACCGGTACCTGTCCTCACTTTGCCTTCTTGCTCGTGACCCCACGAGAATGGAAGCGAAACACAGCGTTAGCAAATTGAGGAGCCATGCTTCCGAAGCAGTGCGACTGCGCGAGTGCCCACGAGATCTTACGCCAGCGAGCCACCACCGACTCGAGGTTTCCGTGTAACCTGTCACTCCCGGGTCTCGCGAGCACTTCGTCGTACACCAAGAACTGCTGCATGCTTTCCTTGGCCTCGTCCGAATGTCGGAACTGGTCCCATATCACCGTAGCGTCGGTGCCCACTGCATCTCCAATCACATGRGGTCCMCCWGGATGCAAGTCCAGGAAGTCCGTGACATCGTACACCTGCCCTTCAATAGCCACACACTTGCGATTTTYAATGACCCCCAGCAACCTCGCGAGCTCCACCGCCCGTGACAARTGATGCCGGAAGTAAAACTGCCGCCAACACTCAATAGGGAACACTCGAGCGAACCGGTCGCCCGGCTCACCGAAGTCTCGTCGAAAGACGCGTCTCCAGAGCGCCTCGGCCGCGTCTCCAATGCTGCCGTCCCAGGCTTTGGAGACCAATGGACAAATGGCCAGATCTTTCGGTGACAGGAACAGCAGCAGCTCGTGCAGGACGTCCTTTGGCAAATTGGTCACAGGAGCTCTGGAAGACCCATTTTTGAGCCGATTCCGCTGACTCAGCACGATCCTGGCAATCTGCAGCTGCTCTGCCTCAACGTCCGCTTTCTTGTCCTGCGTCTTCTTGTGCTGCAGCAGTCCGAAAAGCCCCAGAAACAGCAAAAAGCCCGTGATCTCGGACGACGTGAAGCGCCGCGAGTCTTCGCCCTTGCGGTAGCCGGAAACGGGCGGAGAAGGAGCCGCCGCTGGGCGCGTGAACAACTGGTACAACACGCTGAAGACAGCGGTGAGTACGATGAACTGGGCCACGCGGTTGCCCGTCGACAGGGCGGCGCTGCCTCCGCCTGGCGTCATGGCGGACGAACTTGAAATGGAGGATGTCGCATCGAGCGCATACGTTTATGATTGTTGAGAGGGAAGTAAGTAAGACAAAAGGAGCTTTTGCATGGGTGATCCTCTGAATAGGAATATTGATGATGGCTGAACATAATTGAGGTTGTTTTGCTTGACTTGAAAGCGAACAGGTAGTTGTTTTAGTGATCTCAAAACTGGTAGTTGCAGCCTATTTAATGGCGTGGATGGCATAGTGTTGGTTGTTCCACTTGAAATCGCCAATTACCAAGTCGTTCACGTCTTGAGCTTCGTCCACGTCTTCTGGGAAGTCGTGGACGTCGATGTGCTTGCCAAGCTCCACAGCGAGCTGCGATCGCACGAGTGCAATGCCGTCGGCTGTTCCAGGGGCAACGCGTTTGGTCTGCACGTCATGGTACAATCTTCCAGTTGAAAGGGAGATGCGCAGCGATTCCGGCAGGAAAGGCATCGTGAGCTCCCCACCGCCGAACACAAGTGTCCACTTGCCACTGTCATCTTGACGAAGATCCTCAAACACAAACGGACGGTCCGCACACTTGATGAAGTTCTTCTCCTTGCCACATGGCGACCGGAACGGGTACTCGAGGAATTCCTCCTCTTCCGGCGACTTGCACTCCTTGATACCATTTGGCCGCACCTGAGAGAAGAAGAACCGCAGGAACTTGGCGCTCTTCAGCGACGTCGCAATGTTCTTCGGACGTGTGTCTTCAAGAAACAAACGTCCCTATTCACACAACCAGCAACAAAATACCATCAACTCAATGCCACAAGCCAGGAAACCTTAGTCTACTCACCTGCAGATCAACGTAGTAAAAGTATCTTCGCTTCTGGCCTTGCACGTCGTAGAATTCTTCACTATACGCAGCAACAATTAGCAAAGGATACAAACTCCACTCAACCACAGCATCCCTTCCCCAACCTCTTAATGTCTTTCAACTGCTTAAGCTCCAGGTATTTGTCCTCGTCCGCTGTGCAGTACGCACGCAGTCCGTAGGAGTTACGACGCCACGCCCTAGACAGAGGTCTCCACTGCCGACGCAGACACGAGTTCATGGTCACTAAACTGTCACTATCCTCTGGGTAACGACTTCAACTGCAGCAATGGCGACGAGTGACGGCAATTGGAGCTCTATCACGCCTCCCTTCCGTCCAAATGGAGGTCGCAATAGCGTTATCAGCTTTGGAGAAGGGGAGGGGTACATACTAAGGTCTCCCAGTGTGCGAGGTGTCGATGCACGACGTCGCGGGAACTCGGAAGGAGGCACAGCCAGTCGCATGGTTTCCTTGGCCACGCCTCTGGTTGCCAAGCCGCCTTCAAGACCGAGGTTGGATCGGAAATTGGTCTCTGAAAAGTGCGTGACAATGGCCGAGCACACTCAGGAATTGCTGTTCGATGCACGAGAACTTGATGCTGCAATGGAGGACATGACCTTGTGGGTGCACGCACGCGTCGTGCCTATGAGATGGCGCCGTCAGGTGTTGATCCACTTGGACCCCATACATCGTCAGATGACGTTCTGTCGAGAAGAACTCGTGCGAGGATGGAAGCTGCTACACCCGCCATTCCACCAGCCCAACCTCGATTCGTACGAGTCTCGCCTTCGCTTCTTTGAACGATCGGTGCAGCTCCTCGCGTCAGCTATCGAAGAGTGCAAGACCAAACTATTGCGTGCAGAGTCTCTCGCTGCCTGTAGATACATTCAGCTGTGGACACGTCGGCTATTGGCAAAGGTACGCTCTGTTCTGTTTAACGGTCATGAAGCGCTGCTGATCATTGCGTGTTGCTTCTCGGCAGCGTGGGTTCTACACGAAAGTGATCAAACTATCGTACCATCATCGCGGTATCGTGTCCGGCATGTTCGACTCGATCCCCGGCAACTCCAAGATGACAGTCCACCGACCAGCTCAACTCGTGACGCTGGAATATCCTCGCTCCGAGAGGAATTGGGACTGCTTCGGCTAGTGGTTTTCAACGTGAAGTCCCACCTAAGATGATTAAGAAAGCAAGAATCAACACGTAGGTTTTCGCAAATACTGCGCAATATATATATTTGTGTAGTTTTTCTTTCTCTGATCAAGTCGACTAGCTCCATGGTTGACTACGATGAACGTGGCAATCACGAATTAGCATCATGTGAACCAGAGCAGAACGCAAAAAGACGAAGAGCAGAACCACCGGCACGAGGCGACCAATGACGAGTTCCCTGTGCCGGTCCGTTTCTTCCGTCGAGCTCGCGTGTCGACATTCTCGAGAGCACCACCCACTTATCTCTTGACGTTCTGGTTCTCCTCCTTGGCGAACA